>PVJH01017102.1:0-48707 GCA_004026705.1 Nesogale talazaci
ATTAATGCCCTTACTTTATATATCAGACTGTGTTCTAGACCTGCAATTCAGTTGGCACTGTAATTCAGCTACTCATATGACATGACTATGGATTTAGTTTTCTGCAATGTCAGCTCTATTATGAGAGGAGCGAAATCTCTCCCCTCTAGCACATACAGAAGCTTTTTGATCTGTTATTTGGCACTTGAAATGCGTTTCTGAGGTTCTGAGGTTATCCCTTTCCTTGATCACATTGTAAGGAGGGCCGCCAACCAGCTTCCCTATATTTATCATCCTGACAAAACTGCTGGAAAATATCACACGTTCACTCATATCCTCTCCTTCAACCAGCTATTCTTCTATTGGTGGTGATATTGTGGATATTAGCTTTGCCACTTCACACCATGCATTAACACCACCAACTCTAATAATAGTGGCAGATTTATAAATGCCTGTAGGGTTTGAGACACCATTATCCATGCTGTTCAGCCTGGTCAGAGTGGAAAGCCAATTTGAGAAGCACATATTTATGATCTTGTTTCTCTAGAGGGTAGAATAAATCCTGGTACTAATTGTGCTAGAGAGGGTTCTCTAGAGAAACAAAATAAGGACACTTATGGTTGTGTTTGTGTGTGTGTGTCCAAGCTAATTTGTCCACACAGGGGTAATGGAGGGTTCAGTTCAACTCACTTCTTTGAAAGAGTTTACACACTGAAAGTCGTTCAACTCACCAGGATTGTTGGGTCCACAGTCAAGGAAGCAGACAGTTCAGCCAGAGGCAGCAAATGTCAGGACACATCAACAACAGTCAGCCAGATGACAGGATCTAACAGTCCCAAGCTCAAGCGATGAAAACACCAGCAGCATGGTGAACCAGGTCTCAAAAGAACCTCAAGCTCTAGTGACATGATCCACAGGTTGGGTGGCCCACAGGTAGTGTAATTTGCAAGATGAAACAGAAAACTATCTAGAGCAGCTGCACACTGTTCTATTATCAGAGAGCAAGAGAGAAAGGCACGGCCCACTAAGCCATTTATCTCTTTGCCCTCCAATCAAACTGTGAAATTCTTAATCCCACAGGTTCTTATTGGCCAGGTTGACAAAATAAATCTACCTAGCATTGGAACTTTCTCTGATTTTTGTTGACTACACAAGTGAAAAGGAGAATTCAACTCCACCTTATTTCCATAAGGCAGAGGCCAGACGGGCCTCCACCCTCCATCCCTCTTTACCTAATTCTGACACTGTTTCTCCCATGCACTTTACTTCTATAATGGGTTTGATTAGCTATTACAATGTCCAAACAAAACTCAGATATATATTATCTCAGATAATACTTAGAGTTAAAGGGATTTCTTAGGGAATTTGACAGGTTACCACGGTCGAAGATCAGAATACATCAATGATAGTCATTGATTCATTGCAACTATGCAACAGCCAAGTTTCTCTCTCTAGTTCTTAGTTTTTCATCCATGGGGTGCCTTGCCCTTTGCTTTCACAAAGAAAGCAGTCTGCTTACTACTGGGTTTACAACCTCCGAGTTGACACTAGTTGTACAGTCTCTGTGTGGTTTCTTTTGTCTATCCCATGGTCATTGTGCTCCACTGGCAGTTCTTCCTTGATGGTCCTGAGATTTTCTTATGTTTCTCTTTCTCAGATTGTTGTCTTGGAGTCAAGGGAATGGCAAAGAAACTGACTGGTCCCTTTTTATTAGTGTTTCACACAACCTGTTTGCACAGTCCTAACCTATCATTTGATGAAAATTACAGAAACAGGGACAGGACACCCATATTGAGAAATTTCACTTCTAAACACATTCTTTCCCCTTTGATCCTCCAATCAAATGACCAAGTGTTTTAATAACTTTCTTTCTATGTCTTTCATATTGTTATTGAAAGATAGACTATGAAATGTTAGGTTTCCCTGGACTTGTTGTTGTTATTTTATTCAAGTTTTGAAAAAAAAAAGAGGTCACAATCAAACATAAAAAAGAGTAACAAACAAATAAAATACCCAGCCATCTAAGTAAGAAGTCCACTAAGTCCACATGGAAGAAGCACACCAACATCAGTACCCTAAGGATTTTAAATCATATAAACTGAAGGTGAAGCAGGGCACAATGTCAGAGCCAAAACTGTGAGATTCAGGTTTACAGAAGACGATTGAAGTGATAGGAGGTCTAGATACAATTGTGAAATGTGCATAGGAAATTAGCCTCTGGTGATTTCCCTCTACCTGTAATAGAGGAATACCAAACAGAAGACATTGGAGAAATGATTATAGAAGAGTAAATGATAACCTTGAACACTTAAAACTTTGTCAGTTGTCACTTTGATGAATATTGGGCCTGAGATGATTTTCAAAATTTTCAGTATTTAAAAAAAAATTTGCTTGTTCATATTGGAGTTTACCTCAGATGTATTTTGTCATTGGGAGTGACCATCTTAAAGTTTTGTTACATGTTCTACATTATATATAACTCAGGAGTGATGTCCCTCTAGAGATAACGAAGAGAATAACAGCTTTGGGAGAGCGTAAAGTAGTGGTGAGGAACTGGGGTAAAAGGGAGCTTATGTCACAGAGCTCAAGGAAGATGAGAATGTTTTAAAATGGATTGTGGCAGTAATCGTACAATACTGCTTGATGTGTCTGAGCCATGGAATGATATATCTGCATTAGCTCCTAATAAAACGGTTTTGGGGAAAAATCATAACACCATCTGCTGTATATAGTTATAAGAATTTTATTTATGTCAAAATGCTAAATACATGGTACTAGTTAGGTTCCAATAAATGTAAGTTTTTAAAAATATCCTCTTACTAAATAAAATAAACAATACTGAAAATTATAATTTCTACAGATTTTAGCATTATTCATTTCACTTAAATTAAATGAGTATTGTGTGCAAACAGATGGTATAAAACATTTGGCAAATAATAATGCTTCTGAGTCCAGTAAAATATGCTCTTTGAATTTTAATTTCACTGTCTTTTAGTCATGATTTTTAAACCAAACATGAAAACCCCAAGACTCATGTAATATGATTTAAAACATAAAAATAGCTTCAATTATATAAATATCTTTTACAGGAGACTTCAAAACATTTTGAAAAAATTCCATTGATTAAAAGTCTATTTTAATCAAAGGTGTTTGAAGCTTGCCTTTTATGTGCATTGAGTATTAGACTGTCAGTTTTAAATGTATCAAGATAAGTAGATTCTCAGAAAATGTCACAAATAATTTGATTATATGGTACTTAGTTTTTTAAAAAGTTTAGGCAAGACTTCATATCTTAAATAATCTTAAGGAAAATGACAAAAGCTATTGAAATTCTTTATTTCAAGTTTACCTGTGGCAGTTACCTAATCTGGTGTCAATTTGAGAATTAAGAGTGTAGAAATGGAGTCTAACGTCAATCTGGAGATAACCAATGAGTTCTCTGTGTGGGCATGACTTGCTCCTAAGAATTCTGGGAAATCTGGCAGTATTTCTCCCTTGGAGGTGAAAGACTCACTTCTCAGTCCTTTGGAGATGCTCTACTGGCAAGACACAAAGCTGACTCCCTATGAGACATCCTGGAGGAGAAGCCACATCAGCTTACCCTGATGGAACCAGACCTCTGAATCCAGAAAAGCCACAAAGAGACTCCTGCCAGTGTTGAGATGCTTGAGAAGCCAGAGAGGTGCCTGCCATGCTGAAATGTTTCTACCACCACTTGATTCACAAGACTCTACACCCACTGGCCTGTGATTGTCCTGGCATTATTGCATGTGTTTCATAAGTCTGAAGAGGATCTATAGATTGGTATCGGATATACAGGCTAATATCGAATTTATGTTCTTGGACTGGACTGAGCTGGGATGTTTTCTCAAGTTCCATTCTTCTTGTATACAAACCTTTCCCTTATACACATATACATGCTTATGAACTTGCTTTTCTAGTCCACCTGAACAAACTCAAAATTATATTACACTTCCATTTTGTTTGTTTGTTTTATAATGTAATTTCTTGATTCCATATAAGTATCTGAAAATTTAGAAATCTTGTCAAAATATCACTGAAAGATAGGCAGTGAATTTTGAATAAAAGCTAACCTATTTTTAAATAATATGTATCAAATTAAATGTACTAATGACTATTATATTGGTGTTTAGCTATTATAGTATTTGCAAATCCATATAAAACAATTTTCTCAAAAATTAGATCCTTTCTAAAACTGACACAGTTGATCAAATCTGTCGTGCTAGATCTATAGATCATTTCCAGTTACACACTATAGTTAGTGAAAGTCACATAAATTTGCATATACTTACTAAACATAAATTTTGATTTAAATATATAATTCTCATAAAGCTAGAGAAAGTACACATTGTGAAATATTTTCTAATTAGAAGCAGATTTTAGAAGTATTATTGAAAGAAATGAAAACATATCCCATACATGTTAGTAAATATTGAGAAAATGCTTTAATAGTGTATAATTTTAAAGCTAATACATAATGTACACTTTAAAAATAATACCATTTCTACTGTTTTTTGGCAATTGTGCCTTTCCCCTAGAGGGAGTTTTTAAATGTCACTAAGTGTGTGTGTGTGTGTATACATATATAGACACAACATAACATATACCATGTTTCTGTAAAAAATACAAGCAAAAAACAAAAAATCATAATAGTTACAAATCAAAATGTATTTTGAAAACAAATGAACTAAGCTTTGTTTCCTTAAAATTTGTAGTATCAAAAGTATAAAGTATATATTCATAATGTAATGGGGTAGAAATAGGCACATTTGTTTTTGCCTATTGTCCTCTATTTATGCTCCATTTGAACAATTGTCTCTTGATCTTTGTATAGTTCCACATGAGCAAAATGAAGTATACTGGAATCACCATTGCATTCAATTTGATCCACAGTTTGTTTTGATTGCAAACACTGTTGAGTGATTTTTCAGCCAGCGTTTACTTGCATGTGATCTGCAAGATAGTATTCTATAATTTCTACATTCTGTTGGTTCATGTTTTTTTTGAAACTGATATATGGATCTTTTGGGTATATGCTTGTCAGCTGCCTTCCAAATTTCCTGCTATAGAGGAGTGAGTCCTTCCAAAGATTCATTAGCTTTTTGAAACCTTTCAATTGGTATTGCTATTTTTAGAGACTTGTTGTTGTATTAATAGTACCAACAGGGAAGCTTGCACATTTTCCTTTTGTATCATCTATTCTTCAACATAGACTACCACTAGAAATGTCTAAATAAACCCTGTGTGCAGGGAACTGGAGAAGCCACCTGGACACCCCTGCCAGTGCAGAGACACTTCTCCTGCTATTGGATCCTCAAGACAGTGCATGCCCTGGCCTGTGCATACCAATGACTGCATTCGAAGTCATTGCATCAAATTCATGAGTGTGAACAGGACTTTATAGATTGGCATCAGACATATGGGCTAATTTTGGATTTATAGATATGATCTTAACTAAACTGAGCTGTGATGTTCTCTCAATATTCAATTAGAGCAATATACAAAACTCTTTCTTATACACATATGAGGATCTGTGGATTTGTTTCTCTAGTCTACTCAGATTAACACAAGTCTTTTCTTCTTAATTTAAAAAAAATTTTTTTGGCTTTTTAGTTCCAGATTTTTTTCTCATTTCACTGCGAAATTTTACTTTTCTCAAGCTGTTTTATGAAATTTTCTGATCAAGTCTTGACTTCAGTATTTCATCCATTTGTCTTCTATACTCTATGGCCAAGAGCAAGTTTTGGAATCTTTCCTGTTATACACTTGGATCTTTTCATTCTTTTCTTCTGTGTCAGGCAGGATTCTCCTAGAGAAAAAAAAATCAAAACACGAGTAATTCTTTTTATATATTTATATATAGAGAAAGGTATATAAGATAAGAAAGAAACAGTTAAATATCTATAAAGCAATACAGATTGCTCGGTGCAACTCACTTGCGTGAGACAGCTAGAAGACTGGCAGTCCTTCAAGCCTTGAGGGCCACTGAGTAGTCCTCTGTAGAGCAATTCAGGCTATTTGGTCACAGGCAGCAAACAGCAGAGCAGGTCACCAACAGTCAGCCAGATGATAGAGTCCAACAGTCCCCAGCTCAAGAGATGTAATTCCCAGGAGCATGGCAAAGTAGGGTTTGAAGGCACCTCAACTCACAGCAACACAATCCACGATTAGGTGTCCCACGGGTAGTGTTGCTTGGAGGTCAAGGCACAGGACGAACAAGGCCGCTCTCTGGGACTCGCCAAGCCCTTCCTGTCTCTGCACTTCGATTCATCCCGTGTGTTCATTGGCCGTGCCGTCACAACAGACCAACCAATCTTCTGTGGCCATGTTGGCATAGCAAACCTACCCATCACACCTTCTTTTTAACCATCTTTTGCTTCATTTATATAGGATGCTTTTGATGTCTTCCATAGTTCATCAGGTGTTCTTTCATTAGTGTTCAGTGAATCAAATTCATGTTTCTGATAGTCTAGAAATGCAGATAGTTTTTACGGAAGTTTCTTTTTTGAGACTCATAGAGTTGTTTAAATAACCTTGAACTTCATCATGAATTTACATATGTACAATTAATAGGGTGATCCAAAGTATAAAAAACACTTTAATCTTCGAAAAGTTGACATTACAATATCTAACTTCATTTCTTCAGCTTCATCACTAAGTCCATATTTTCTAACTTCTGTTCCTTCCTAGCTGTTTCCAACTTTTGCATTATAATAATTATCAATGCCAATAATTATCAATGCATCTTGAAAGCATTTTTGGCCAGTTTCACACTTCAGAAAGTGGTAGAATTCTTTAATTTCTTCATTAGCTTTGGTGGTTGATGCATAATGTGGAATAACAGTTGCAATATGACTGTATAAATAAAGATATTATTAATTGTACTTCAGTGTAAAAATAAAGATAGCCTATCACAGCAGCTTTGTTCTTCAATATAGATCTTGAAATGCCTTTTATTGGGAAGAACATAACATCATTACTCTTGAAGTTGTCATTCCTGCACAGTGTTGTTATTATTAGATATGGAAGAAATGATTCTCCCTGTGGTAACTCTATGAACAGCAGAATTCAACACTACTGGATCTTGCACCATCAGCACAATTGTTCTCAGATTGAAGCACATTGTTGCAGCCACTGTGTTCCTGTTTCTCATTATCGGTCTTCCTCTTTTCCACTGACCCTCTGATTTACCAACCATGAACTCTTTCTTCATGGATGGATCTCTCCTGAAAATATGAGGCAGTGGTAGCCCCCCAACAGAATTTTTTCAAAGCTATGCATTTATCTATTTTTTTTACAAAGTAACCATAACACCTTAAAAGTACTCTCCATACCACTTAATACATTTGTCAAATCTGTGACTTCATTCTTGGAAACATTTCTCAAGTTCATCTGTTTGGATGGCTGACAGCACCTTTCTCATTTGTTCCGTCACTTCTTCTATGTCATCAAAATCACTGTCCTTTCATGCTCTTCTTCATTCACAGATACAAAAAAGAAGTCTGCACAGAGCAAGGTCAGGTGAGTAAGGTGAATGGGGCAAGAGAGACAGGCTGTTTCTTTCCAAAACTTGGCACACTGAGATGGCTGAATGAGCAGGTGCATTCTCAGAATTGCAAAGACATTTCCTGCCTGCCACAAGTCAGAGCTTTTTTTGTTGCAAACTGTTATACAATCTTTTCACAATCTCTAAATAGAAAGTTTGGTTAATATTCTGACCTGGTAGAATGAATTCCAAATGCACTATGAATTGACATTTTTATTCATTCAGGAAGTTGACAGATGTTCAGAAGAAGGTTACACATCAATCGGCATTTCATCTTTTTTTAAATAGGAAAACCACTCAAATATTCAGACACTTGAGTTTTTCCCATAGTTCTGGCCTTGTAAGCTGTGTTCAACATCACAACAATTTCTGAAGCATTTTCCCCAAGCAGGAAAAAACACTTCACAGCAGCATGCTATTATCCTAAATTGTCCACCACAAACAAACAAGATTTGAATGAAACTGCTGTTATAAAATAATTCACTGTGACCATAGTAAGCCTTCCTAGGCAACGCCACTGGGTGCACTAACTCAGTGTGAGTTGTTGATTCACGATGCTCACCTAATGAAGACAAATGCTTCTGAAAAAGCTCAGCCCTACGAGTGCCATTTCAAGTTTTTGCAGTACCCCCTGGTGTGCCCCCAAACGAGGTATCTTTGCCTCTAAAAACCATTCCCTGCATAATAAATCATATATCTGTCTAATCTAAAATGGCCAATACCAATCCATTTCAGCATAAGTAATATCTATGACATCTATCTTTCTATATCTCATTTCGTTTTCAATAACTTCCAACTATCTGAGATTCATACTTAGAATTATTACATTATCAATTCCAATTATTGATAGGTGTTTGCTGAGGTTTCATCTTACTTGGAGTCCTGCTCCATCAGCAGGTGTTGGTTTACTCCACATGTCCCCTTTTGGTCATGGCTCCATTGAGAAGGCAGCTCCTCCTCACTCAAACTTAGAGGAGCTCATCTTCCGGCACTATATCTAGCAATATTCCACTGATATTAGTGAGGGTTTCAATATCTGACAATTTCCTTCTTCTATTCACAAGGGTATCAGTGACTAATCCTCTGAAATAGGCAGTTTATTCCTTATTCACAGCCTTTCCTCTGTCTCAAGGTTATGCTGAAATCTGTTCATTTTGCATGACCTCCTGGTATTTAAAACACTCGTGGCAATCATGTAATCTCAAACCAACTTCAGGATTGGGAGTATAGGAGTGAAGTTTAGCCTGTAAATCTAGAGATAGCCAATGAGACCTTGTGTCGGCATGACTTGCTCTTGAGAATTCTGGGAAATCCTGCCATATTTCCCTCTTGAGAGACTTATGACTCAGTCACTTGGAGATGTTCTACTGATAAGACACAAGGTTGATTCTCTGCGAGACAACTCGGAGGAGAAGCCACACGGGCTTACCTCTGAAGTCAGAAAAGCCACATAGAGAATCTTGTCAGTGCTGAGATGCTTGAGAAGTCACAGAGAGATGCCTGCCAGTGCTGAGATGTTTCTACCACCACTGGATACACAAGACTCTGCACCCACTGGCCTGAGATTGTCCTGGCATCATTGCATGTGCTTCGTAAATCTGAAGAGGACTTATGGATTGCTATCAGACATCTGAGCTAATATCGGACTTACGGACTTGGAATGGACTGGGTTGTAATGCTTTCTCAATGTTCCATTCCTCTTGTATATAAACCTCATATGCATATTTATGAATTTATTTCCCTAGTCTACCTAAACTAACACAACCCATGAAATAGATTCTAGCATAATAGCAAGACATGAGTCACCACAGGAGAAAACACTGGCAGTCACTGGTAGAGAGGTGAGGATTTGCAATACATATTTTGGATTGGCACAATTCAATCCATAATATTACATTATTTGTCCCTTCAAAGTATATGGCCTTCTCACATGCAATTCATATTTTCTGATCACAGCATTCCCAAAGACTTAATCCACTCCACCTCTAAAATCTAAACTTGTGATTCACCTGAACCAAATATAAATGAAGCTTTAAATGCATTCTTCACTGAGGTCAATTCTCTTTCATCTGTGACTCTTTGAAATGTAATACTAGGATGCAATAATAGACGAGGAATACAACAGGCATTTCTGCTCTACATTACAGATGGAGAGGGTTTATAGGGATCAAGTAAATCCAGATACAAGAGGCACAACCTCATTAGTTTTTAAGCTTTTATTTAACTATAAAAATGATGCCCACTAAAATTAGAAGCTAAAATTTTATTTTTTTAATCATTTTATTTGGCGTTCAAAAACTCTTATCACAGTTCATATGTACATTCACTGTGTTGAGCACATTTGTACATTTGTTGCCATCCTTTTTCTCAAAACATTTGCTTTCTACTTCATCCCTTGATATCTGCTCCTTATTTCCCCCTCCCTTCTTGCTCCCCCATGAAACCTTGCTAATTTATAAATTATTATTATTATTTTGTCATGTCTTACATTGTCCAGCATCTCCCTTCACCCTCTTCTGCTGTCTGTCCTCCAGGGTGGAAGTTATATGTAGATCTCTTTAATTTGTTTCCCCTTTCTACCACACCTTTCCTCCACTCTCCCCGTTTCATGTCTCTCACCGCAGGCTTTGAGGACTTCATCTGTCTTGAATTCCCTGTGTTTCCATTCCTGTATGTACCAGTGTACATCCTATGGTCTATCCAGATTTGTAAGGTAGATTTGGGATCATGATAGCAGGGGAAAGAAGCATTTAGGAACAGAAGGAAATTTGTATATTTCATCATTGCTATACTGCACTCTGACCTGCTTGTCTCCTCCCTTCGACCCTTCTGTAAGGGGATGTCCAGTTGCCTATGGATGAGCTTTGGGTCCCCAATTCACACTCCCCCTCATTCACAATGATATAATTTTTTGTTCATTGATGCCTGGTACCTGATCCCATTGACATCTCGTGATCACAGAGGCTACTGTGTTTCTTCCATGTAGACTTTTTGCTTCTCAGTTAGATATCTATCCACTTGTTTAGCTTCAAGCTTTAAGATGCCTGATGCTATATCTTTTGATAGCCGAGCATTTTCATCTTTCTTCACATTTTCTTATGCACCCATTTGTCTTCAGCAATCATATAGGGAAGGTGAGCATCTTAGAATGCCAGTTTAGTAGAACAAAGTATTCTTGCATTGAGGGAGTACTTGAGTGGGGGCTCAATGTCCATATGCTACCTTAGTACTAAACTTATAAATATATGCACATAGATCTATATCCACATCATCATCATATATAAATATATGTACATATTTTCATGCCTGTATTTAGTACTCTAAAAATGCCTTTTACCTCCTAGTTTTTTTCTCTATTTCCTTTCACTGTCTTCTTGTCCCATTATCAAGATCGCCCTTCATTTGGGTTTCAGTAATTTCTCTCGGTTATATTACCTTTGATCAAGCCCAATCAGATTTCCTACACCTTCCTTGCCACTGATTTTGAAACACTGTTTTTCTCTTACCCCTGGGTTTGTTAATACCTGCTTCTTTTCCCTGCCTTCATCTCCCCTATGTCCCCCTAGAATCGTCAGTCTTGTTGTTTTCTCCTCCAAATTGTTTATCCCATCTATCTTAACTAGATAGACCTGCAGAGATAATAATACGCTCAAAAAGCAAGACAGAGCAAAACAAGACAACAATAAAAGAACCAATGAAAAAAAAAGAAAATTCTGCAATAGTGTAAGGTCTATTTGTTGACTTTTTTCCTTTTTTTAATTTATCATTTTATTGGGTGCTCATACATCACTTTCCATCACACTTAGTTCAATACATAGTTACATACATTGTGCCAAGCACCCCCACTTGCCTGTCCTCATCGACATTCGCCTAACATCTGCCCCTCCACTTGGGTCCTTGATATGGACCCCCCTTCCTTTCCCCTCCAACCTTTCCCCCCTCCCCCCAGTCCCTATTACTCTGCAGTCATTATTGTTTTGTCATATCTTACACTGCCCGACATCTCTCCCTGCCCACTCCTCCCTTCCAGATAGGAGACAGTCTGCAGATCCCCGCAGCTGGCTTCCGCTCTGACTTGGAGGAATGTTTTCTAGTTGAATCTGATGGAGTACCATGCCTTGGCCCCAAAGTCTATTTTTGGTGTTCCCTTGTGACTTCCTTGCTCTGCTTCCTTTGCTGTTCTGTTGCATGCGCTTATTTACTTGACTCAGGGTGGTGGGTGACCAGGTGTGATCAGTGTGATCAGGTGCACTGGAGACAGATTCCTGCACTTTGTCTCCAGTGTTGTCCCCTGTTGGGATATGGGTTAGTGAGAGATGTTCATGTTTCATAGTAAGGCCGCCTACCTCTCTGTGCATTGGTTGCTGTCAGCAGGGATATCATCCTCAAGGCATGGTAGGCCAGAATGTGCTTCACTCTCTCTTCCTCTGCCTTCTTTTTCTCCTGTGTGTGAGGATCCAACATGGCCCTCTCCCTGAGCTCCAGCTTCAGTGCTGTCCTCCAAAGCACATTACTCTGGGGGGAGGGGCAGCTGTCCACATAGCTGGGATTAAGGCTGACCCGTCAGACCTCTCTATTGCTTCGCTGCTTCATGCCAGTGTATTGCATTCACATCTTGGGGCAGCACTGGGTTGAAATCGGGTCCCTCTTTCCCTGTGGAGATACAAATGATACCCTCCCTTTGGCTGTATTAGTGCCCTGTTTCCCGACTACCCATGTTTTGGTTTGTTTTGTTTCCCCCCACCTCTTCATTTTAGTTGGCTACCATATGTATGCCTGAATTTGGTCTGGCCCTGCCATACTACCTGAATCTCATCCCAGGAATATTTGTATACAGTAGCTTTTTCTCTATTTCCCGCTGTACAGGTGTGAAATTTTGTTTCCTGCTCAGGAAAAATGCTGTAGAAACTGTGGTGACGTTGAACGAACTTAAATGGACAGTACCATGGAGAAAACAAAAGTGTATGAGTGATCTTATTTCAAAAAAGATGAACTGTCAGTTGATGATTCGGGACATCTACCAACTTCTTTAAGGGATGAAAATGTTGACTCATAATGCATTTTTTGTCATTCTACCAGGTTAGATTGTTCATCTAGCTTTCTTTTTAGAGGCTCTTAAAATATTCCATAACTGTGCATGACAAAAAAAGGCTTGGTTTGTGGTAGATGGGGGACTGGCTTTGCCACCAAGACAATGCAGCTGCTCACACAGAAATTTCAGTACACCAGTGTTTGGCTAAAAATACAGGATTCCTCTCAATTACCACACAACTTACTCATCTGACTTCACTCTGTGAGACTTCTGTTTGTTTTTGTGAATGTAGAAGAACATGAAAGCACAGTAATTTGTTGACATACATGAGATAAGAAAAAAATGAAGGAGATGCTTTCAGCCATCCAAACAAATGAATTTGAAAAATGTTTCCAAGAGTGGAATCACAGATTTGACAAATGTGTACAGTGTAATGGTGAGTATTTTGAAGGCAATAAGGTTGTTTTGTAAGAAAAAAATACATAGTTTTGAAAAATACATTCTTGTTTCATTTTGCAGTACTCCCCCTTAATATGTATTGCAAATCCTATCTTCTAAATCTGTGGATATAAATTTATTTGGTAATGTGTTATCTTTACTGAGATTAGATTAGTGTTTCATTTATCTTGAGGCATTCTCTTTAATATGTAGATATATTAAATAAGAAGAGAAAGGAATAAAATAGATTCTATGTCATATGAAGAATGCTCCAGAACAAAAATTGAAAAGTGACAGTGACTTTCTACTATGGCTGATGGAGATAAACCTATTAGGATCAGAACCCTGAATTTTAACTTCTGATCTCTAAATAGTGAGAATATAACTTTTTTGTTATGGCTACCCATTTTTGGCATTTCTATTACTGCAGTAGCAGGTAACAAAGATAGCACACTTTACAAATATGTTAGGTCTGGTTGATGTGAGAAACGAATTCAGGCACACTCATACATATCAGGAGAGAACTTTATATCAAGAAACTCTACATATCAGGAAAACATCCCAGCTCAGTTCGACTCAAGTCCATAAGTCCAATATTAGTTCATAAGTTCTGTTTCAGACTCACAATACCACATGCAATGATGCAGAAAGCAGGAAGATCACAGACTGATGGGAGCAAAGACCCGTGGTTGCAAAGATGATGAAAACATCTCCAGGGCTCTCAATACTCTCCACATGACACCAACAGTAAGGTGAAAGCCAAGAGAGGGGGGAGTCCTCAGGATCCTCCTTAAGAGAAGGCCACACCCACCAGGAAGTGCCAAGAGGCTGTGATTTGATTGACAGGATAGATATCACGCTTACATTTTTATATCTTCATGTTACAATGAAATTGTGTAATTGCCACACAAATAGTAACGAATATACATTAGACAAGGGAAAAATGGAAGACAATAATGGAAAAGGTAATCAATTCTACAACTTTTAAAAAATGTTAGATAAAGGAGGCATCAAGGCAAAAATTGTTTACTAGAGTTAAAGAAAGAGATTTGATTAAGGTAAAATAATCAATTCATCAGAAACCTACTAAAATTGTATGTTTATATTAGCACACAAAAATTAAGCTAAAAAGAGCAACAGATCAATTATACTTTGACTTTAATATAACTTTTAAATAATTGTTAGAAAAAAATATGGTAATTCAATGGCATAGAAATTTGGACCAATATAATTAACTAACTTGACATTTTATAAGTGCACCAAACAGTAACAAAATATTATATTATAGTCCATTTTGGACACTTTCCAAAATTGACTACATGTTTTATTTTAAAAAGGCAAGTATTCATAAATTTCAAAGAATTGATGTACTTAAAAACTTAAAACAAAACTCACTGACATCAAGTCCAGGCATAGTGAGCCAATAATGCAGAGTAGAAGTGTTTTCATGGGTTTCTAAGACCATCCATCTTTTTCAGAGTAGAAAGCCTCTTCATGGTCCCTGGGAGCAGCTGGTGGTTTCTAACTGCTGATGAGGTTAGCGAAGCCACACATAATCCACTAGTCCATGTTTATCTGCAATAATGGTATTAAGTTACAAATCACTTGTGAAAAAGTATTTGTAAGTTACCAAATATTTAGAAAACTATTATCATACGTTAAATAATGCATTGGTCGACAAAGAAATTATGACAAACATCAAGATGCAATTTGAGTCTAATGAAAATATATTAAATTGTTCAGATTCTGTCAAGTTGTGTTTGAAGAGTATATAAAAGCTTTAATGCATTAAAAGACAAAACCACTCACTGCTATCATGGCGATGCCAAATCATAATGACCCTGCATTACAGAGTAGAACTGACACTGTATCTCTTCAGGGACTTTAGAAGCTTAGTCTTTCTGCCATGGAGTGTCCGGTGATTTAGAACAGTCCACTGTATAAACACTGCCACACCGGGGCTCAACTGAATATACCTCTTCCAAAAAAAGAGCATGAAGAAGAAAAGAAAAAAACCCAGAAAGTCAAAGAACCAAGTATTTGCCCTAGAAAAGAGTTTTTAATAGAAAAACTGAATTGGAAAATAATAGCTTCTTTAAAGGCCCAAAATGGAAAGAACTCCAATGCAAATTATGACCCATGGACTATTGTTAGTTACTGCCAGTGAATCACCATAGTGTCACCAACTGTAACAAATAAACTGCACCCACGCTCACCATTTACAAACAAAACCACAGGGGAGAATATTTCAGAAATATTTATTTTACCAAAATGTTTCTCTAAACTTCTCTTAATGTTGCCCCCAAATTCTCTAAATCTGTAGTCTCAGATAAATGTAATAATGTTCAGGAAGTAAGGAAAAAGTGTTTGATGAACTTGCTATGCTTCATATTTTTGAATTACAGCTTAACCTTGTTTCTATTTGTCAGAAAATAGTCAAATTAATAAATTCTGTTGATTTTGCTCATCTGAAAAATGATATACATAATAATAATAACCCCTAGAATAAAAAGTTCACGGGGAGCTATAGGTTAGCTGTTTAGCTGGAAACTGTAAGCACAACAGTTCCAACCTATCAGCATGTTCTTCAGAGTAAAGAGAAGACTGTTCATGAAGATTCTGTTCCTCAATAGTGAAGGTTGACAGTCTCAGATACCCTTTATAGAGTTCCTATGAATATGAAACTATTCATTGGCAGGGCAATTGATTCATGTATATTATGAGACAAATAATTTCATTATTTATAAATGTGGAACATTTTAAATGGTTTTCACTTTAATGCAAATATATGATAGATAGGTAATTATTAGGTATTAAATACAGACTATGTCTGTGATATACCTGACATGTATGCCAGGTGAAAAGGACATACTCCCTGTCATTGAGAATGATGCAGAATTTCAGAAAAGACAAATGGGAAAACAAACAATCTTTACAGAGCTAGTCTGAATCCTCAGAATATGTTTGTTGTGAACTGAGATTCTAAAAAGAGAGACAGACAGACAAAGAGAGAAATTTGCAGAGGGTCAAATAAGGAATGAGCATTCCTGATAAGTAAAACAATTCCTGATAAGTAAATCAAAACCCAAGATAATAAAGTAATATGTACTTTATTGAATGACATTCAAATTATTTTATAGATAGAAACTTGGTGCAAATGGGCAATGTTTGGGAATGAGGATGATACCAGGTTTCTCTCAAAATACGTTTAGATGGGCTCATATAAGTGAAGACACTTAGTTATCCATCTTTAATCTTAAAATAAATACAAAAATTTAAAGTGAAGGCCTTTATAATTATAAGATAAAAGCTCATAGAAACTTAAACATGAAATTATGATTTTTGAGGCAATTTAATTGCAAAATTTTATCTTTAGATAAAAAATTCAATAATGTCATTTTTGTTTTGTGAAACTTCACTCAATATTTTGATACTTCATTTCCAGCCTGTCTTCTTTTTTTTTTTGCAAGGAGAATTCCAAGAAACCCATTCAATTTTATCCATAGGCTTTATAATCTTCCATATTTTGCTTTACAATAGATGTAAAGCTTTTCAACTTTGAGGTTAAAGGTGCATTTAATCAGATGTCAACTGGATCAATGCATTCCTACGATAAGTAAGGTCTCTTAATCTCAATTTGATCTATAAAAGAGTATAAATATAAGGGCATTAATCCTCAACTGAGCATATAGAAGAAGCAATATTTTTGATTTTCTTTGTAAACTTACTCATTAATCTTCATTGTTCTTCCAATTATCATTGCATGGCATTAATATTTGCATTATAATGTGCCAGTGGAATAATTATTGTTTAGTTTTTAAAACAGGAATATAAATTTTTTATCTGGGAATGTAGAACCTAATATTTAAAATCCCTTCTACTTGTAAAGGAACTCTGGTGGTACAGTGGTTAAGCACTTGATTTCTACACCAAAAGTTGTAAGTTGAAACTCAAGCAGTCACTTCAGGGAATAAAAGATGTAGTGGTTGGCTCCTGTAAAGTTTTACAGTTGTGGACATCCTTTGGAACAATTCTACTCAGTCCTGTAGAGTTGTTATGTGCTGGAATAACTTTACAGAAATGCTTGAATTTTTTGTTTGTTTTGTTTGTTTGGGTTCCTACTTATTTTTTTCCAATAGTATTATTGTCACATAATTTGCTTATCAAGCAATTCAATAGCTCATTCAATTATTGGGGGGGCATTCCTGGCATGACCTGTGTGGTGGTCATGTGCTTATGTTAATTTCAAGATTGAAATATAGGGGTGGAGTCTAACCTGTTAATCTGGAGATAGTCATTGAGTAGTCAATGAGCCCTCCGTGTGGGCATGGCTTTCTCCTGAGACTTCTGGGAAATCTCACGATATTTCCCAGGTGAAAATGAGACACTATCTCCCCAGTTGTTGGGAGTTAGTCTCAGAGACGATGAACTACAGACAAGATGGCAGCATCCGAGGAGCTGGAGGAGAAGCCACTTGGCCTTACCCTGATGGAACCAGACCTCTGAAGCTGTAGAAGCTCTGTGGAGATCCCTGCCAGCGCTGAGTTGCTTCTACCACCACTGGATGCTGTTGATGGGCCCTGAGTCCTGGAAGCGAGGAGCCATGGGGAGACCCCTGCCACTTCCGGAACTCTGTACTCACTGGCCTGTGACTTCATGAGTCAGAAGGAGACTTTATAGACTGGTATCAGGCATATGGGTCAATATTGGACTTATGACTTTGAACTGGACTGGGCTGGGATGCTTTGTCAAAGTCCCATTCCTCTTGTATATAAACCTTTTCCTTATATCCATACACAGGTCGAAGTATTTGTTTCTCTAGCTTTCGCAGACTATCACAGTCTGTGAATCTGGAGGAAAGGTGTAGAAAGCGCAGGGTCTCCTGGAGTGGTCTTGAAGCCACTGGGTATACACAACCTTATGTCGCTGTAAATTGTGCTCCCAAGTTTCCTGAAATAGTCCAGTCTTGAGTCAGGTCAAATATGCTGGGTATCTCGCATTTCTATGACTCCTGGACAAAATGCCAGTCTTGAGGCAAATAAGACCCAGGTGAGCTCACCTGATAATCTTCTGCTTTGATCTCTGAAACACAGCCTATCAGAATGCTTCTAGCCTTCCAATAGTACAACTAAGATCCTGTAATGCAATTAGACAGTAAGATCCTGTAATGAAATTGGATGGTTGGTCTTGTAATGTGATTGGATGAATTAGTCCTCTAAGACAATTGGATGAGCTGACTCAGCCAGAAACAACTCAGTTACATAACTCAGTCAGTAACATCTCACTTACATAGCCTACATTGTGGGCCTATCGTTTTTCAAGTTGCAAACCTGTAACATTATAAAGGTGTCAAGTAAGAAGGTGAAAGAAGCTATTTGATTGGCTAATAAAGCACAGCTAAGCCTTGCAAAAACTGTAATAAAGTAAGATCTGCTCCATTGTGCCTAATCTCTGGAGTATGTATGCACATGTTGGCGACTCCATCTCCTCACTTCCCTGCATGCAGGACCTGTTCCCACAAATTATATCAAGGGGCATTGATTGTAAAAAGTCACCACCACACCATAAAACACCAGCGCAACAGTTATAAAAAATTTTTTCAAACAAACATGTTCAATGAAGACAAAAAGTAGCAATAAAGAGCGATCAAAAGAGTAAAAAATAAAGGCTCCTCTAAATGGTCTCAGTTGTTACTGTTTTCGGTGCTAGTGAGTTGATTGTGAAACTTAGCGATCCAGTGTATAAAGGAAACTATTCTCACAATAGTTGTTTGAGCCCATTGTTGCAATCACTTTGACAATCCATTCTCTTTATTGCTAACTTTATATTTTATCTAGGATGATGTCATTTTGCAGGAAATAATCTCTTCTGAAAACATGTCCAAATTACACGAGATAAAATCTCATCATCCTTAGTTCTTATTCCTTATTCTGACTTTACTATTTCTTCCAATATAAATGTGACTATTCTTCTAGCAGGTAAATGAACTTTCAAGACCATCATATAACCACCAGCACAATAGTTCAGAGGTATTAATTCTTCTTTAGTCTTCCTTATTTATTTCACATATGGATGAGGCAATTAAAAATGACCTGGCTTAGATCAGGCACACATTAGTCCTCAAGGTTGCACCTTCACTTTTCAACACTCTTAAGAAGTCTTGGGCAGCAAATTAACCTAATGCAATATTACAGTTTCTTTTTTCTTGATTGCTGCTTTCACAAATGTTAATTTTATATTCAAACAAGATGAAATCCTTGACTTCAAGTTTTTTTTTTCCATTTATGGTGTTGTCTATTTTACCAGTTCAGCATAGGAAGATGACATTCTGTGAGCTTTTAATAAATGAGCATTATCAGAAATAACTTCTGATTTTGATAACTATAGAGGATTTATTGAAGAAACCTAAATTCAAAATATTGGAGAGATTATATAAGGGTGGAATCAAACAGCATATCTATCTACAGATTTCTCAAAAAATTTGTGTGATATTGCTCAAAGCGATTTTTCTTTAAAATAGTGAAATACTTGGTACACAAACCAAACTCCCATCAACAATGTTGTAAGGATGCAGTTTCAACTAGTCAGCTCCATGTCCAACCCACAGTGATCATATGCACAACAGAACAAAACACTGCACCATCCTGAGCCATTCTCCCAATTGTTGTCAGTTTTGAGCCCATGATGCAGCTGCTGTGGTGATCTATCACCTGGAGGACTTTCCTCTTTTTTGGCCAAGCTTCCACTTTACCCAACATGATCTCTTCCTCCAGGGACTTGTCTTCCCAGGAAAGATGTCCAAAGTATATAAGACAAAGTCTTGCCAATCTTGCCTCTAAGGAGCACTCTGGACTTCCTTCTACCAAGACAGATTTATTTGTCTTTTTAGCAGCCCATGGTACTTTCAATATCTTTTTCCAGCACTATAATTCAATGCATCAATTCTACAGTCTTTCTGATTCAATGTCCAACTTGCACATGAATATTGTGGTAGTTAGATAATCTCACATTAATGTGAGGATATTAGAAGTGAAGGAGTGGAGTCTAGCCAGTCAATGAGGTAGGTCAAAGACCTATTTCCTCTTGTGAGCATGGACTTCTTAAGATCATTCTGAGAAATTCCTCTCTTTCTCCCTGAAGACAGGGCACACATTCTCTCTGCTTCACCTTCTTGTTGATAAGCCACATGGAACCACCCTGATGACAGCTAGATTCTTTCACTGTCATTGGATCCCCAAAATTTTCCTTCCACTGGTCTGTGAAATCCCTACATGTAACATCATTGCATGTGCTGTATGACTATGTAGAAGAATTTATGGACTAGTATCAGACATATGGGTTAATGTCAGACATGGATTGGATCTGGATTGGGCTGTGATGTTTTCTTAATATACAATTGTTCTTTTATATAAAACTCTCATACACATATGAGTGTCTCTGGAGTTGTTTCAACGTCAACCTGTACTAACACACATATGATGCAATGGAGAGTACCATGGGTAAGCCAGGCACACTGGAGTCCTCAAAATAACATCTTTGCTTGTCAACACTTTAAAGAGTTCTTGTGCTTGTCCAGCATATTTATCTTATGCAAGACATCTTTTGATTTCTTGACTAGTGCTTCCATGAGCATTGGTTGTGAATCCCAGTGAGACAAAACCCATGACAATGCCAACCTTTTCTCCATATATCATAATGTTACATATCGGACCAGTTGTGAGGATTTTGGTCTTCCTTACATTGAGTTGTGCCAAAGGCTACAATCCTTGATCTTCATCAGCAAATGCATCAGTTCCTCCTCCCTTTCAGCAAGCAAGGCTGTGTCATCTTCATATTGCAAGTTGTTAGTTAGTCTTTCTCCCATCCTGTTGTTGCATTCTCTGATGATTTGTTCAATGTACAGATTGAAAAATATGGTGAAAGCATGCAACCCTGATGCACACCGTCTTGATTTTAAGCCACACAGTATCCCCTTGTTCATTTGCCTAATCGCTTCTTCATCTATGTACAATTTATGAGTGAGCACAATGAAGTGATCTGCATTTCACATCTTTCCCAATTTATTATGGTCTACACAGTTTAATGTTTTTGCTTAGCAAATGAAACACAAAGAAAAGTCTTTCTGATATTCCCTGCTTTGGTCCAAGATCTATCTGACATTGGCAAAGATATTTCTGGTTCCAAATCCTCTTCAGAAACCAACCTGAACTTTTGGTAGTTTCCTATCAGTACACTACTGCGACTCTGGTGGCCATTAATAATAGAATGGAGGATAATTTGTGTGTATTTTTCTCCTAGATAGAGAAGAATGAAATCTGTGTCTCCAATTTTCATGACATTGGCCAATATTGGAATTCTCCAGGCACACTGGAATAGCAGACACCTACAGTCTAGCCTGGATTATTCATGAAATGTCTAACTATCCGTGTCCTAAGTATTTTTTTTTTGAAAAAAAAATAGGTGAGAGAAAATAAGTTTAGGAATCTATGGAATGGCTTAAAGTCATGCTAGAGATAAATGCGTTCCTAAAATATTTGGAACAAAAAAGTCATGTAGAAAATACTACATACTACGTTTTGCATATTGATATTATAAGACAAAATTTTAATTCCTTATGAATTTCAGACATGTTCAAACCTTCTAGAACAATAATCCATACATCTTTATCGAAAGTTTAATTGACTCTAATATTAAGATTCAAAATTGCCAAATATACTTTCAAAACTACACCACATAGAACTGTGTTTTAGTTAATCAATAAAATACCTCAAAAGGAGTATTGCTATTTTCACCAATATACCAATTAATGCTTAAAGACTGCCCTCGATCAAAATAAATTGCTTTCTCAAAAGAGACATACAATTGATTATTCTTTGCCTGCTTATTTTTTAACATATGTCTTTACAAATTTGATAGTTAAAAACCAATGGAAAACACTCTTTTTCAAAACAATCTCAACCTAGAGGGTGATTGTTCCCCTCGTTTGAAAATCATGATAATAATGTTAATTACAGTGTTAAATTTTAACTCAATGTCCTATAACTTTAGTATAAACTTGCTGTCAGAAATGGGATTCCAAACTATCTTTATTCAAAATTCATATTATCTAACAAAAGCAAATACAATGCATTTGCAAAGAATTTTATCTTATGTAAGTAAGAAATTATACCCTAAATATGATTTAATGAGCTATGCAATGAAACAAGACATTTCTGATGAAGTTACTGAAACATCTGGAATCTGAAGTAAAAATCAGCACAAACTGCCTTAGTCTTTTTATGAAGAATTTAGAATTTTAACTGGATCCTATTATCTTAGTTCCCTGATTTAGTGGGTACATATTTGTCTCCTAATTTTAAGGTGAGCAGTTCAAAACCACGATCTACTCTGTGGATGAAATATAAGACTTTTTACTTCTACTAAGTGTTACAGTCCAATGGGCTATGATAGGTCAGAATCAATAGGATGGCGGTGAGTTTGGTTTGGGAATCCTGGGGAAGCAAGACATGAATAATTGAATTAACCTGAGGAACAAGATGATATCACAGTTCTCACCAACTCATATGGTTGGTATAGCTAAAGAAACTTGCTAAATTGCTAAAAATGTGTTAGATGATACTCTTCAAGTTTTTATACAAATATACACATACACACAAATAAGTTATAACTAAAATGGACTGGTCCCTTTTTGAGTTTAACCATCATTAATTACAGGAGTATTGTAGCTGTATTTTCTCTGAGAGTGAATTGCTTGTTCTTCTGGTAGTCCATTGTACTGTCTATATTTTTTACTAACACCATAATTCACACATAATCATTATTTTATGTCATCCCTTATTATTTTCCATCTTGCACAAATTCTTTATTATTAATCAGGAGCACCTTAATCTTTACTTTTTATCATTTTTAAATGGTCCAATGCAAAGTATTTACCCCCTCGTTATTTAATTTCTTGACTGCTACTTTCATGAGGGTTGAATATTGATCTAAGAAAAATTAAACCATTAACAACTTCAATCTTTTCTCTATTTATAAGGCTCTTACCCATTAATAAATTTGTGAAAATTTTCACTTTGTTTGCATTTAATTGTAATCTATTTTGAATGCTGTAATCTTTGATCCTCAAGGAAGTATGACAAGTCTTATTCAGTTTCAACAAGTAAAATTGTCATCTGCATATCACAGGATGTTAAGGAACCTTCCCCCAATGCTGATGCTATATTCTTCTTCATATAGTCCATTTCTCAGATTATTTTCTCTGCATATAAATTGAAAAAGAAAATATGTGAAAGAATATCATTCAGGCATGCAGTATCCACTTATCTATATGAACAACTGACTCTTAGTTCATGTACAGGTTCCACTTGAACATAATTAAGTATTCTGGAATACTCTTCTTTCCCCAGGTTATTCATAATTTATTATGGTACACATAGTCAATGTCCTCATGGTCAATAAACAAAAATAAAAATATTTATGGCATTCTCTGCTCTCAATCAAGATTCATCATAGTTGAGTAATAATATTCCAAATTCTATATCCTCTTCTGAATCAAACTTTAATTTGACACAGATGTCTATCAATGTAGTGGCAACATAACATTTTCATAATTCAGTAAACATTTTAACAATGGAAATATAAAAATGCTTGATAGTTTCATTAAAATTGTGAAATATTTTTGAGATATCAGTGTGTTTTTGTTTGCTTGTGTTAATGTGGCAATGATGTGATCTTGTGTGATACAGGATTGGGAGTGGGAGTGTTGGAGATAGCCTGTGAATCTGGAGATAGCCTATGAGACCTCTGTGTGGGGATGGCTTTATCCTGAAGATTCTGGGAAATATAGCCTTATTTTCCCCTTGGAGGTAAGAAACTTATGGCTCAGTCCATTGGAGATGTTCTACTGACAAGACACAAGGATGACTCCCTGTGATACATGCCAGAGGAGAAGTCACATGGATTTACCCTGATGTAACTGGAACTCAGAAGCCAGAAAAACCACATACAGACTCTTGACAGTGCTGATATGCTTGAGGAGCCACAGAGAAGTCCCTGCCAGAACTGAGATGTTTCTTTCACCACAGAGTAAACAAGACTCTGCACCCACTGGCTTTTAATTGTCCTGATATCATTGCATGTGGTCCGTGAGTCTGAAGAAGACTTAGGGATTGGGATTGGAAATATGGGCTAATATCAAAATTATGGACTTGAAATGGACTGGGTTGGGATGCTTTCTCAATGTTCCATTCTTCTTGTATATAAACCTCTCCCTTATTTACATGTATGTGTTTATGTATTGGTTTCTCTAGACTATCCAGACTAACATAGTTAAGTTTCTGCCTTTTGTTGGGTCCTCTTTCTTCGGAATTGTCATAATTATGGATCTCTTCCAATTAGCCTGCCAATGAGTATCCAATGAGATAAATTTAGTTCTTAAGATAATCTTCAGGTGGGATATACTGCAGATAATATTTTGGATTTATTTAATTTTCTTCTTTAGTGGTTTGCTCCATAGTCAGTTTTTAGCCTTGTTTTGCTTGGTGATATTGAATTTCTTGATGATTATTTCCAACAGATGTAGTCAATTCAAATTCTGTGAGTTCCAAATGGGTAGGTCTACATGTATAGTCATAATGTATGCTGTTGAAAAAGGGATTTGCCATGAATCAGTTGTAAATCTTAAAAAATTCTAGCATACAATTTATTTCCATCACTTTTTTTGTGTCTAACTATGAATTATTTTCAGCATTTCAATCTACAGTTATTAATATATCTTGAATGTCAAATGATCAATTTCAGGATGAATGAGCTGGCAGAATTTTTCAAATTATTCATCACTAGAAGAAATTAGTTGATGCATAAATTGGAATAATAGTTGTATTAACAGGTCTTCCTTATAAGAAATATGTGTGTATATATATGCATATATATATATAATTTCCTAAATCCACAATTAATACTCATGAAAGCAGCAGATTTTTGTGTGTGCATGTCACAGAAGCAATGTGATTCAAGATACATCTTGAAATATTGTATTATGATGAGTGGACACCATTTCTCTCTAATTTGTCAGTCCTGGCTGTGGTGAATTGAAATTGCTTGCTATGCATTTCTTTTTAAATTTTTTTTTGCTTGGTATGCCTTTCTAATCATAGCTTTTTAGCTCCCAATAACTCACTTTGTAGGAGTGTGCAAATATGGTTTAGAGGACTCCAGCTCTCTGAGATTTCCAGTTTTATCACTATCCTGAGCATAAAGCAAACCATCTCAGAAGCATGCAGAAAGAATAGCACAATAATCAAGACCCACCAGCAGAGTGCATTTGAGAACTATGTGTGAAGTGGTAGCTCTATCAGAGTCCATAGAGGCCATGGGAAGCAGAGGGTAAAACAGCACCGGATAGCCTTGTCCCAAGACCGAGTAAAATTGAGTGACTTTGGACAAGAGGATGCATTGCAGACTGGGTGCCTTTGGAACATTTACTTATATCTTCAAGGAGTTTTGTAACAGTTTTCAGACATGTGAAGAAGTCAAAGTGCTGTTTGGAAGAGAAAGTTGTGCTGGTAACATGCTTTTTATATATAAAATCTTGACCTGTAACCTATTAATTTTCCTAATAACCCCCCACAACACAGGGGATTATATAGCCATTACCTCTGTAACTCCCAAAGAACACTCTTCATTTTCCAGAGGGGTCTAAGTAGGAACTTTGGGGTAGGGGTGGGAGTGAAGATACTCATTAGATTATTTGGTCCAGTTGTAAATTATTATTAACAGGGGAATTTGTGATTCCCATCCTCCTGGGAGGGTAAAAATCAGCCATAGCAAAAATAGAAAGGGAAGTTTTGCTGTTAGCAAGAAAGAAGAGCCAGGTGCTAAGTTCATCTGTTAGAGTCTAACAGCTAGACCCTAAAACCTGTATGAGCAGATCATCTGTGATCCAGTAGACAGCCTTCACCTGAGGAATGGCAGAGGGCATCAGCAATAGAAGATCCAGAAGATAAAGTATGAGACAAAATGATATATTTCCAAGTCATGGAGTAAGTAAAGGCGAGTGGCTTCAGGAAGTAGGCTAGTTTGTGGGGTGGGAGATTATGTTTTTATTGTGGGAGATGGGATTGTTTATCCATCTTGATTCTTTCAAGATGATGTTTGTGGCACAGTGACATGCCCTGTGGGCATTTACTGGAAGCCCTAAAAGAGCTTTATAAAATTTCCTGTGCAGGGCAAAAGTTAGACTAAGAGGGTGAATGTCAGCGAGAGACCTGCATGGGTGCATAGCAGAGAAGAAACTGTCCTGTTCAGCAACTATAACCTGAATATTTCTCACATGAATTGTACCATGCTAACTTTCCAAGTAAACCACAGTCATGATTATTGTCTTTCTTTTTATGTAGTTATTTAAATGAATTACTAAATACAGCAGAAAAGTACAAAGCTGTGACAGGGATGGTCGAAATCTCTAGTACCATGAAGAATGGAAGGTGGGGCATGTTTGACAGCAATCCATAGGAACTATCACTCTGCAGATGTGAAGCTGGGTTCCCCTTCCACCTTGGAGTCATTTCCTCCCTGGACTAGTAAATCACAGGGTTTCCAATTTTAATGGCCTCTACCAATCTCTTTGGGCACAAGAATACCTAGAATATTGATCTTTATGCATTTAATTTCATTTTTATGGTATCCAATTTTCCTAGATTCATACGTCATATATTCTGCTTTCTGACTATAAATGGATGTATATACCTATTTCTTCTCATTTTGCATCAAGCCTCATCATCAAATGAAAGTCCCGAAAGCTTTGTTCCATGCAAGTCATTAATGTGCACTTTACTTTGATGAAGCAGCTTTTCTTCAGTATTATCTTCAATGTCCATAACCCAGGAGCCTGAACTATGAGGACTGGGAGGATATTGTAGGACTATGCAGTGTTCTGTTGTGTTGCATCCAAGGCCACTATGAGACCAAACTGGGTCCATGGAACCTAATAACACGCATGCATCAGATTATGTTCTACTGTTATTTGTAAGGGTTTCAAAGGCTAATAGCTCAGAAGTGAGTTAGTGATTTCTTTTATATGGTCTCTTTTTCATCTGGAGGTTCTGCAGAGATTTCTTTAGGATGAGTGACTCTGCTGTATTTAAAATATTACTGACAAAATGTTCAGAACAATAGTAATAAACAAGCCACGGCAATTCAACAACACAAGTGGGTCATGAACAATTATTCTTTGTGATGGACGCCTGTGTGCAGCCCTCTGATAAGTTTTGGTGGTAGATGGACACATCTTCCCTTTGGTTGTAAAAGGATGACACTATCTTGTTCTTACTCTGTTGTTCTATTGCCCCTTTTGAAACCTGGGAATATTTCCCACTGGCAGAATCCTCTATCTTCCTGCTGGGATTCATAGATAAATAAACACAGACTTGAATCTTCCAATAATTTTTGGAGTACACATAATTTGGGGAAGGATTTTTAAAACTGAATGACTTAGTAGCTCAGCACCAGTCTCCTTTATATTTTTGCACTGGTATGATGTTCAAACATTGCCATTATAGCTGTCAATCAATGAAAAAGAAGACCCTAAATGAGGTAAATTGGCAAAGCGACTGCAACAGTGAGTTCAAACATCCTAAGACTTGTGAGGATGGTTCACGCCTGGGAAGTGTTTCCTATTTTGTGCATGAGTTCACTATAATTGAGAGACAATCTGAAGACAACTAATAACTTTCAATCACACATATTAAAATAATTGAAAGTTCTATAAGTCTTAAATCATATCTGTACCCAAGATTTGATAATAAGTACCAGAGAAGTGTTAAAATTTATTTTCCTTGTAATAGATTTACTGTAACACTGGTTAATGTCCAGGCTAAATCTCACACGATACACTTCAATTACCACATGTTAGCCTGATTCCTTCACCTGAGACTCATGACTAATCAACTATAATCTAGATTTATAATTGGTTAAATAAATAGGTTTATGAAAAGATGGAAGCTGGGATTATGAAGTGATCATTATCATAAAATGCTATTAATAGATTATCCTGTCTGTACTATAGAGGGAGTGAAAATGAATAGCAAATGTTATGCTCTTATGATTATGTTATCTTCTACTTTTTATAATTCATAAGGTATGTGATAGTTTGCAATGTATAGTTTTACAATTACAAATGTTGTATAATTTATTTGAAAAAATTTGGCCCTCCATTAAAATTTTTTGCATTCACATTTTATAAACACATTGAGTGCTTCTCTAAATATTACAGAAGACCATTAGACATAATCAAAATTAATTAAAGTAGCCTTTTATAATTTAGATTTGATATTTTTATAAGTAAAAGTTTAAAGCAAAAATTAGCTCTCTCTTTCTCTTCATCTTCTTCTACGCAGTTCTAGTGCAGCCACTATGGGTCTCTGGTAATATCGTGGCTAGGCGTTTGGCAGCTTGCAACCACAGCAGCGCTATGGGAGAAGGACTGGGCTTTCTACTCCCCTCAACGGTGGCGGTCTAAGAAATCCCCAGGGGGCCACTATGCGTCAGCATTGAGTGGATAGCAGTTGGTATATTAAACTTGAGATTAAGGAACACCCGTTTCTGATAGCCCCGAATCAAATATGTGAGGGAAAGGAGGATGTTGGGTCTTTTCGTTATCGATTATTGCTACAACAGATATACCACAAATGGGTGGATTTAGCCAACAGAACCATGTTCTCTTACCATTGAGCAACCTGGAGTTATAAACTCAGGGCCCAGCTTTGCTGCTGTAGCTGCTAGGTGCCCGCCATCCTCTCACTTCTGACTCACAGCGAACTTGAGCTCCAAGTGTTCTCTTTGAAGCCCTTATTGTTGACATGGTTTCAATTCATCTTGCTGTGACCTCCCCTTACCCACCACCCCCGCTCCCCCTCTACTCTTCAGAGCATGGTCTCCTTCTCCAGGACTGATCTCTCCCAGTAACAAAACAGACGTGTTTGGTTTTTGGCAGCCCGTGGTACTCTTAATATTCATTACCAACACCAATTCAAATGCATCCATTCTTTCTTTTTCAGTGCCTGACTTTCAGAGCATATAAACAATTAAGTCCCCACGTGCTCAGTGCAGAGCCTCTGAATCCACAGAACACACTCCTACACAGGCTCTTCTTTGTTAGGGACACTGAGGTTTGTCCTTCTCTGCTCACATCTCTATCATTTTATTTCTTGTACAGTAGAAGAAGATGCCGAAAATTCTTGAGGTAATTCCCCTTTAATTTGCTTAAGGATCTGACCTGAATAAGAGCATTGCAACAGGTTCTAATCTCCTTAACATTAATTAACATAATAAAATCATGGTGCATAACTGCAGGGGTGGAAGGTAAATGAATAGGAAAGAAAGGGAGGCTTGGGGGATAACTAATGAAGGTGAAAGCGAGAAGGGAGCACAAAAACTGACTGTGATTACACAACTCATTCCATAGAACAATATACTTCCGAAGTTAGTGCTTACATCTTGACCCCTTCCCTCAAGTATTCTGTACTCTTTGATTCACACTACTTCAAATTGATGGCTTCAAAATAACCTTATGGGCCTCAAATAAAACTATTAACTGTTCTTTAAGTATGGGAAACAAAGAGTAATATAAAAGAGCAAAGTTAGGGCTATAGGATGGCCAGAAGAAAATTTCTCAATGAAGTCTTCATGTTGCAGGTGGTTGTAATATGGTTAAGGGTATTTGTTGTAGCAAAGGAAAGGACAAGTGATAATTGAAATGCAAATGATAGGGTGTTTGGGAGGTCACACATGAGTAACAATATTAAATATTTGAAGCCAAATTGAATTCTTGTATGGCAATCCTTGCTAACATCAAAGAATGTGGAAGTGTACTGTCATGAAGGAGAAAATGTTTTTTGGTGCAACCCTGACCATGTTATCTTCAATGCAGTTTTCAGTTTTCTGAAAACTTCTTAATAGTAAGTTTTCATGATCAACTTGTGTCCTGTGTCTATTAATATTATGCCTTTGGAACTCCCCCCAAAATATTCATGATTGACTTAATTGACCCCTCTCCCTTGAATCTAACTGATCCAGCGGATTACTTTGGGAGTTATTATTATTAGATCATCCACCCGCCCCTTTAAAGGCATCTTAAGAAGACTAAAATGTACTATTTTTAAACACATTTCTGATAAAACTCATATGCAGTCATTAATTATTCTTCCTGCTCTCTTTTAAGCATGTTTAGTTTGTAGTAAACTTGTGCAAATATTAATTGATACCCCAATAGCAATACTTTTTAACATACTTTCTTTGGTGTGCATATTCATGTGTATTAATCCCGAGAGAATACCAAGTTCAAATTTCAAATGTGCAATTAGTCTCCCAAACAATTTTTAATATTGTTTTATTTGACAAAAAGTATTGAACATCTTTTGAAATATCTTTTTACTGAATCTCACATATGTAAATGACTCCCACATCTCACTGTATTATCTGATTAAAATCTGTAAAATTCTTGAGTTTCTTAGGTGAGTTTCTTGACTTTACATGAAAAAGTGGGTTTTATAAAAGGACGGAAGTTTCAGGTGTTATGGTTGTGGCACTCAGGCAACATTGTGAGACTGCACACCACAGAGAAAGAAAGATTGAGGCTTCCCAGAGAGAAGTCTGAGGCCAGAGAGAACGGCTGGGCTGAAGGGCTAGGAAGAAGAGCCAAGGGCAGTCATGTACTTCAGGTATTTGGGGTCTCTCTCTGGAGGTGTGGTCGAAAGTATTGATTGATTGACCCCATGGCCTGATGTAAGCCCAACAGGGACTCATTTGGGCAGCCCAGGTTTGATTTGGGGCATGCTCAGTAGCCTTTCTTGCTAGACAAGGTTCTCCTGATTCTTCTGCGGCCTCTTGTAGGGGGTCTTTAGGAATGGAGAGGGACAACTCCCCTGTTCCTGCCTCTTCCTACCTCACAAAACCAGATTTGCCATGTCTTGATGTCAAATATTTAATAGCATGACTCCTGTGGCCTCCCATTCACCTTCTAGTCTGCATTTCAATTCTCTTCGCTTTTTGCACCTTACTAACTTGCTACAACAAATTCTCTTAAGCCCCTTTTTCCCGAGATGTCCTAAAGAGCACACCTGTGTGTGGTGAGGTTCTCCAGTACAGGAAAATCAGGGACAAATGTATGTGGTTGCACACAGAAAAGGCTCACACAATTGTAGAAATAGATAAATCTAGTCTGGTTGAAGTAAGCTGGAGGCTTCTCCTGACTCTTATAACATCAGAAGCGACAGGAATCCAGAGATGAAGCGGGACACAGAGCTGAAGGCAGAGGGCTCAGTCAAATGAATTCAAGTGAGCAGTCTTCTGAAGGCTCTTGGGCTCAGTAGGCAATCCAACTGGAGATCAATGAATCAGATCGTGATCCAGAGCAACAAGAGAGACCTCAGTTCCCCTCAAGAACTCTTATCTAAAATGCCAATAAAAGGTGTGACCTGATAAATAAGTTTGTCTCCACTCCTACCATGACCCAAATATGTCCCATTGACATCAAAGCTAACCACCACAGACCACACTTGTCACTTTATACCTGCACACAACTCTTCAATCATACATAATCTCTAGCAAAAGACAATAATGATATACTTGCACCTAACACGATATAACTCATATGCAACCCAAAACACATTAGACCTATTTTCATTTTTTTCACAAGGGAACAAAGCAAAAATATTTGATGGACACATACAAGTAAGAATAACTCAGAACAGTTACAGATCTCTTTTATGCAGCTGGTTAGTTGGCCAGAGCTGGTATTTAGAACTACCTTTTTTCACCAAACATTCCTTATTTCCTTTGTCATCAGCAAGTACAACGATGGATAAAAGTTCATTCCTAAAAAGGCTTGACTATTAATTCTCATGTCAGAATTAGTGTATACTTTACCATGGATTTTAATCAAGAAATGTAGTAGTACTGAGGCAATTTGAGGAATATCCCAGACTCCAGACATACCATTCTTTACCTCCTTTTAGGCAATACTTATCCAAATTCTCCTTCATATTCCAGGTCAACTGTGCCACTCAATACAATACAAACCTTTTTTCATGTTTATCCATAGGCAAGAAAGGTCCAAACTATCCAGAAGGTAGTCTTAATCCCCAGTTCAAGGGAATTTATGCGCTCTTTCCAGTAGGGAGTATTCATTCCTTTGAAACTAAGACTTCCAGACCTGAAGAGTCTAGGGTTGCAGAGACAGAAATCAAAACTGTGGGGCGTGTTCATTAGGACTAATAATAAATGGTGCCACTCCCATTTTCATCCCTTCATTCCTGGATCCATAAATTCTGCTTATTAGAGAGAGAGCACCATGTATTGATTGCACTCTGGTTAAGAGGATATATAGTCTAATGGAGAATATTTTTTCAGTGATGCCTTAAGTGTGCCATTGTCTATTCCACTGGTCTAGCAAGGCAACTGTTCTATGATGATAAGGACCATGGTAAGACCAACGGATTCCATGAGCCTGAGCCTATTGCTTCATTTTCCATCAAATGTTAGTTTGACAGAAGGATTGCATGCAAGGAAATCAAATCCATACCAACAGTAAGGGCCTATTCCAATAAAAACAAAAATTTGCCCTTTCCATAAAGAAAGTGGTTTCGTGCAATTGACCTGCTACCAGATTTCTGGTTGATCCCCCAACCTTGGGATTCATTTTGGTCTCTTGCTGGCAGAGTGGACACTCAACAGTGGTATAAGTCAAGTCAACCTTAGAGAGTGGAAGTCCATGATGCTGAGCACATGGATAAGCTCCATCCCTTCCACCATGGCAACTTTGTTTCTGCTCCACTAGCTTCCACAGAACACGTCATCCAATCAACTTCATTGTTCGAGTGTCCACTGCAGAGGTAACTCTTTAGTGAGCATTCACATAAGGCACAAATATCTTCATTTTTAGCCTCATTCAGAGAGGTCAATCCATATATGTCTTCCCCATATCTTCTTGTCTTCAATTTTCCAATCATGCTCCTTCCAATTTCAATGGCATCCAGAGAAACCACGGGCTACAGCCTATGGACTAGTTGCACTTATGGCCATTTCTCATTTGGTCTTCCAAGCAAAATGAAAATCCAGGTAGACTGTTAGAACTTCTGTCAATTGGAAGCCTTCCCTTCACCACTTTCCTTCAGGGAGGTCCCAAGAAGGGAGTGTCATGCCGCTGCTGTCCGCCTGCCAGTCCACTTTCAATCAACCAAACAAATGTTTTCTTTTCAACTGAGCTAATGTTTTCTTTTCCTCCATCAACAGATTATAAACTACTTTTCATACAAACTACTTCTCATATCGCTATGCAAACTGAGATAAAGACAGTAGTGTGGCAGGTGTGCAGACCATGGGAATTTGGACCACTTGTGCCTGAATCTTACTCATTCCTTTAGGTCCTTTTCTAGCCCAATCTCATCTCTAGCAATTCCCCTCAATGATGGAGTGCCATTGTGGCACATCTGGCTATCTGACTCTGTGGGTCAGATCAGACCCAGTTTAAATATCTGGTGACTTGGTGGCCCAAGGTGAAGCATTCAGTAAAAATGAACGCTCAGTAGCTTCATGCTGATTTTTCAGGCCCAGTGCTGTTTTCCAAAAGGGGAGAAATTGTTTTCAAAGAATGGCAGGCTTGCTCCAAAAAAACAAGAATCTGGGCTGTGATTCACCAAGAGGGGCCTCTCAAAAACTTCAGATGGCATCTCACTCTGCCACTGCCACTTCAGACTCCATTAGGTCAGCTGCATCAGGTGGCCCAAGCGGCAGAACAGTTCACAGAGCAGTGAGAACCTGGTGCAGAGCCTTGGCTTGTTCGGGGTGCACTCAAAGCGGGCTCATGTTTGCATGGCTTGATGCATGTGTTGGAGGAGCACACACAGATAAGAAGGGTGCTGCCTACTGCTTCAAATCCAAGAGGTCAGAGGAATTATGAGGCTCCACTTTCAAGGCCTTATTTATCTTTTTCTTTCTTCATGTTGACAGTCCCAACATCATTCCTATCCTAAGCCATTGTTCTTTTGCTCTGAACAGCATTTCAGAAGGTGTTATTTCCCAAATTCACCAGGCTGAATATTTGATAAATCTTAGCTTAGGTAATGAATAGATCATTGTTTATCATCTCTTACACCCTTTTATTTGAATGATTGCCAGCAGTGTGCTAATGCCATCTTGTCTTCCTACAATTTCCGATGTCTTTTTAAGAAACTAAATCATTTAGTGCCATGTTTGTTTGTTTGTTTTTCAGCATTTCTACTTCGATGCTCAGAGCCAGGTTAAGCATATGTGGTAGTTTTGCGAGACCATTTTAATTAATATTTTAATACTTTTAACATATATCTTTTGATACCTTACATTTTTTACCATCTTTTGAAACAAAGGTGACTCTCTATCACAATAACAATGTTTAATGTTTTGAAAGCAGTTTGATATGTGTTATCCTTTGCCACAGATATAGTTATAGCTCAAAAAAGGAATTAGAATTGTTTAGAAATTTTCTTTCTGGGAAAAACTTACCAAAAGTCAAGACAAAATTAAAATAGTGGCTATAAGTGAATAGAAACCAAACTACTCCCACAATTAAGGACTAAAAAAATGTTTGTCACATGTTGTATGACATTATTTATGCTATTTTCTAACACTGCTAAACAAGGCAAGAAGGAAAATACTGTCTGTCACATGTCAATTTTACTTATAAACCATGTAAGTAAAACATATAAATATAAATGGATTGTCAAATTGTCTAGTGGATTAATGCAATTTGGTCAGTTTATTCCAGGGTTATAATATGATTGTACTCTAAAATAAAATTTGTTGTCTTAACGAGTATTCTCTACTTTTATTTTTAGGTTGTAATATCATTTGCAAAAGTTACACAGAACTCAGAGGCATTCATATTAAAAGGCTTATCAAGAAAGTCAACAGACTGTAATGTGAGTAAGAAATGTGCAGGACACAGATGTTCATCAGGATATATTACAAAGTTGTTTTGGGGCTGCTAAAAAATTTCCAAAGGGCATACCACTGGGCTGTAAGCCTCAACTCAAAGACACTCAACTCAGATCCATGCATGGGCAATCCCAGACCCCTTAATTAAGTGCCCAGAGAAATTATGCTTTAGAAAAATACAAACATCCCAATGAGACACAAGGTGAAGGACAGGAAGAGATTTCAAACTAATTAATGAAATCAGGAACCAAGCCGGATTCATGGCTGATAGAAATCCCAAGTAAGCTCCCTCAAGATTTCCAGACTTTTACAGGAAAAAAAAAGTGGAAAAACAAAAAACAGATCTGTGTTTCTTCCTAGAGCTGGCTGCTGGAGATGAACCATCAGCTTTATGGTTAGCAGTCCAATTCTCACTCAATCACACCAGAAAATCAAACAAATCAACTTATTTAAAAGCCATTATCAAATGGTGGCAAGAACATGAAGTATTAAGTAGACGTTAATTAAAAAACAGGTACATACCTATTTCCTATAACCCACTCCAGGGGGTTACGGAGCTAAATACTGATAAGCAGCCACCATATTGGTTCAATTTTGATAAAATTGGCTCAATTTTAAAACTGAAAGGAAAATAAAATGCTAATCATGAACAAGTTGGTGTTGACAATAATCATTCTGGATATTTTTGGAGATACAAAATGTCTCCATTAGTGCAAGGGAATTTGCATTATTCTTTTTAATTATCCATTATTATTAGATTTTGTGAAGGTGATCATGTTCACAATGGAAAGCTTTCATATTTGTGGACAAAAGCCAATAAGTAGATAGACATTCAACAATGCCAATAATAGAGGGAAGAAGTCTTGTATCTACTTTCACCCAATGTTATAAGAGATAATGAGATTTAGAATTAATTCCTGCATATCTTCCATATCTATCTTAAAATATAAAGGTCGGTGGAATGTAGAAATTGATTTGTACTATGGAAAGTATCCCTCCCAGGTAAGACTGAATGGAAGGAAAATATCAAAGACATGAAACAGTGATAGCTGCTATGGAATTTGAATGCCTTGGATAGGCAAAGAATTATGATAAAACTAGAGAGCTGGGCTGATTCTAAGTTCTGTTTATAATTCAGCAATTATAGGCATAAGTGGAACTTCCTCCACATCTATATTAAAAATTCCAGTGATTATCACATGAATATATTTAATTTAAGACTGTGGAGGTTTAATTAAATTTGGTTCTTTTCGAATGAGAAAGAAATTTTTGACGCATCTTTCTGCTTTTCCAATTACCTTCTAGACAACTTGTCCTATTTTCAATATAGGAGTCAAAATGAATCTTATAATATATGATTCAACTGATGTGAATAGCCCACTTAAAACTCTCCAATGTCTCTGTGCTTTATTTGGAAAACAGCATAACAACATGCTATGATCTACTAATATCCATATTATAGGATTCTCTTTAACAGCTTACCATGTACTTCATGTGTTTAACATTCCTTTACCATTCCAGTTTTCTCGACCATTTATATCACAGTCATGCTTTTTCCTCAGATAGTAAATCATTTGCTCTGCAGAGGTTCTGTTGTTGTTGCTGTCCAACTCTCTATATATTTATCTCTCAATTTAGGAAATTCCAGATATAAATATGGTCTGCACCAACTCCTGTTGCACTTGCAATTATATGACAAGAATGTGATCTACACTCCACTAATGCAATTTACTGAAATAATTTTTAAATTTAGCAAAAAATGCATTCAGGCAATCTAAAAGGAAGAGGTAGTACTCAACATCATGTCAATGCAAGTTTCTATGAAGTAGAGGCCAGGCATGACTATAGTCTTCAACTTTCTTACCAATTGTGACAACAGTAATCCCTCCTATGGCACTTGCTACTTCTCTGCTGGGTTTGATCATTCATTTCAGTGCTCACACAGAACTCACATTTAGGATTATGGAGTTTATTAAGGAAGTTAAAGGATTACAACTCTGGTTCAGAAATGCTTGGGATACAATTCTTCTATGAGCAGTATCTATTTTCAGCCATAACCAGACATATGCATCTCTCTTGTTCTACTCCTCTCAGCATCTCATTTCCTTAGCCTCTGCCTGCTAAGATAAATGTTAAAAAAACTCATTTAGCACTGCCAACAAATGTCCACAGGGCACTTCATCATCTCAAAATTTCTAGTGTAAAGGTACTTATCTCTAGCTTTATGGGACAGCAAACCTAATTTTCTCAATTAAGTACCTGGAAGCAACACATTTTACAAGTGAGCTTGCAGCCTAAGGACACTTAGATATCTTACTCTACAGTCCTAAAAGTCCACCACTCTGTTTCAACTTTGTTTCTATTGCATTGCATACTATAACTTCTCTATCTATGGTCATTTCCAGTGTCATAGCTCTCTGTCTTATGGATGTCAGAGGGTCAGTATGCAAAGAATTGGGGTTTTGAAGCACATCCTTTGCTTCTGCCTCTTTAGTAGTAAGACTCCTTCATCCTTGCTTCGGGGGTGACTAGCTTTTAAATCCAGCAGAACAATGCAGTTTTCCTCCACCACCTTGTCAGCATCCTTCACATGTTATTAGATTATGCACGGTGCATCAACCTTCAAGGAGAGCAGTTGGAACCACCAGTCACTTCCCAGAAGAAAAACCAGACTTTCTTATACCTTGTGATAGGTAGGCTTGTGCCAACATGGCCAAAAAAGATAGGTACATTTGTTGTTACATGACCAATGAACACACGTAAGATCAATTGAAGGGCAAAGATATGTATGGCTTGGCAATCACCTTTCTCTCTCTCTCTCTCTCTCTCTCTCTCTCTCTCTCTCTCTCTCTCTCTCTCTCTCTTGCTCTTGTATCTTCAGACCAGTTGGCTGTCTTGCTTACCCTGTGCCTTGATCTTCAAGTTACATTACCTGTGGGACACATAACACATAATCTGTGGACTGTGTTGCCGTGAGTTAAGGTTCTTTCAAGTCATGCTTCACCACACTCCTGGAGTAAAAATCCTTTGAGCTGGGGCCTGTCAGACTCTGTCATCTGGTTGACTGTTGGTGACCTGTTTTGCTGTTTGCTGCTTGTGGATGGATAGCCTGACTTGCTCTACAGAGGAGTACAAGTCCTCAAGATTTGAAGGACTGTCAGTCTACTAGCTGTCTCACCAATTGAGTTGTACCGAGACATTTGTACTGTTTTATAGATTAGTGAGCTGTTTATTTCTTTTTTAGGGGGTGGCATCATTGCCTCTGGTGGTCGTGTTTATTTCTTATGGTAGAAATATTTATATCTATATAAATATATAGAGAGAATTATTATTGTCCTGGTTTTGTTTCTCTAGAGAACCTTGTCTAACACAAGTGGTACCAGGAGTGCTTCTAGAGAAATAAAACCATAAATATGGGGTTCTTAGAACCCCACTCTTAGTACCATAATATGATAGCCCAGGTAGACTACAGCATATGGATATAAGGGAAAGGTTTATATACAAAAGGAATGAAACATTGATAAAGCATCCCAACCCAGTCTAGTCCAAGGTCATAAGTCTGATATTAGTCCATATGACCGATACCCATCTATAAAGTCTTCTACTGCTACATGAAGCACATGCCACAACACCAGGAGAATCACAGGCCAGGGGGAGCAGAGTCTCATGTACCCAACAGCAGTAGAAGCATTCTGACACTGGCAGGGATCTTCCCATGGCTCCTCATTTCAAGGACTCGGGGTCCATCAGCAGTATCCATTGGTGGTAGAAGCATCTCAGCACTGGCAGGGGTCTCTCTGTGGCTTCCCCGGCCCCAGAGGTCTGATTCCATAAGGGCAAGCTCATGTGGCTTCTCCTCCGGCTCCTCCAGGTTCCAAAACTCAGAATATAGCAGCACGCCACCATCTTGTCTTCCTCCCCAAGGAATGGTTCCGTATCTTGGACTTAATGTTGGTTTCTGGTGCTGGCATATGAAGCACTCAGCAGTGACTGTGGCAAAGTCAGCCTTGGTGAATGGAAGTCCATATTGCCGCGCCCACGTATAATCTCCATCTCCATGTCCACTTTGTTCATATGTCCACTGGGCGATAACAGGAGTGACAGAGGAAAAAGGAGGACCAGACTCCACAGTGGGTATCATCTTATCCACTTGATTGTTAAAGTCCTCCTTGTCAGAGGTTACCCTTTGTTGAGCATTCACATGAGACACAATTACCTTTACTTTTTTGGCCCATTCAGAGAGGTTCATCCACATACCTCTTCCCCACACCTCCTTGTCACCAATCTTCCAATCATGTTCCTTCCAAGTCCCTGACCACCCAGCAAGCCATGAATCAGTATACAGTCTCACATCTGACCATTTTTCATTGCAGGCAAACTGAATGGCCAGGTGCACTGATCGAAGTTCTGCCCATTAGGAGGATTTTTCTTCTAGGGAGATCTTCTAGGGAGATCCCAGAAAGGGGTTGTAGTGCTGCTGCTGTCCACTTACAAGATGTCATGCAGAGCCATCTGTGAACCAAGCATGACTTTTCTATTCTTAAGTTTAATTATCATAAGAAGCTACCCAGGAAGTCATAGGTGTAGACTGGGAGAGAGAAGGTAATGTGACAGGTGTAGACTGGGAGAGAGATGGTAATGTGAGAGAATGGGGACTGGGGCATGCTTCTTCATGCACCTCACTTGTACTTTCAGGTCCTGCTCTGACCCAATCTTATATGTACCACTTCCTTTTAATAATGGAGTATTGCTGCGCACTTCCAACTTTATGACTATGAGGGTCAGACAATACCCAGTTCATGATGGGTACTTCAGGCCTCATGGTTTGTTATGGTCTTCTGATGCTTGTGAGCTGGTCCAAAGGATATACCAAAATTTCACCAGCTAGTGTGGCTTCCATGTGAACTTGTTTCTTCTCTGCTACATGGCTACTTGTATAACATCAAGCCTTTAAGACCCCAGAAACTATATTTTTTAATAGTTGGGCACTATCCACTTTCTCCTGGACATTTGCTTATGCACCCATTTTGTCTTTAGCAATTGTGCCAGGAGTTTCAGCATCACAGATTGCCAGTTTGTTAGAACAAAGTGCTCTTTTATTGAGGGAGAGTATGAGCAAGGCCCAAAGTCAGACCACTACCACAGTGTATTGCCATAGAAATATGTGTACATAGGCCAATACCTGTATTTTATGAATTAATGTACTTACATAGGTATACATCTAGGCTTATACTTCTATCCAAAGCTTTGGTTCATAGATCATTCCTCTCTTTCCTTTTACCTTCCTCCTGCCCCATCAACATCTCTATTTGATGAATATACTTCCTATACACTTACCTATACACTTGTGTTTTAAATAGTCTTCTTTCAAGCCACTTGTTTGTAAGAAAAAATGTGTGACTTTGCAGGTTTGTTTAAATTTTAGAAACTTTTAATAAACTGAAATATAATGATAAGTGCTAGAAAGATTATTTTGTATTATTATTTTAAACTTTTCTACATGGAAGTTTTTAAATTAAAGCAAAAAAGTACATTTATTGTCCAAGCCCTTGCAATGCCATTGCAAAGCACGTGGCTGCTACCTGAGTCATTAGTAGGTCAAACCCACCTAGAGGTCCCTCGAGAGAAAGTTGCAGTGGTTTCCCTCTGTAAAGTATGCATACAACCTGAGAAATTATTTGGAGTGATTTTACTCCATTATATGGAGCAGCTATAAGTTGAAGATAGACTTGACGGTGCCCAATTAGAGCAACATTATTGTTCCTGTGTCATAAATAAGAATACTGAGGTTTAAAAAGCTTTAACAAGAGGTGGATAAAGGGTTCATGGACATTATGTTCTGGTTAAACAAGATAGCAAATTTCTAAGCTTTTCAATGTCTGCTTTATTGTATAGTCAGAAGGAAAAAGTAAACAAAACCAGACAATATATTCTCTACCAGATAAGGTAGGCATAACACTGACTTAAAGTATTTAGATTTTATGTCAGCTTAGTCATATGTGAAAGTGTAAGGATAGAGTTAACATATTAATCAGCCTGAGGAAACCTCGTAGGGGAGTGTCATTTTTATAAGAGAGATGCCGATAGCCTCTCTTCTCTTTGGCCTTTCACCTTTACCCTCACTGGGCCTGTGTTGGTCCCCAGGCATGGCCCCATGTGTGTGGTCAACCTGGAGAACTGATGCTGTTCTGCCATGTTCCCAACCACCACTGATCCACATAACTCTGCATGCACCAGCCTGCGATCGCATGGTTCCCACTTCACCTTCCTCATCATGGGTATGCAGCTGCATGATTATGAAGAAGAATCTGGCTCACATAGGACCTGTGGACTTGAGTTTGACTGGGCTGGGATGCATTCCTAATATAAAGTTCTTCCTTAGACATATATGCATATCACTGATTTTGATTTTCTGGACAACACAGCCTGCTAGAGGTATCAATGGGAAAAAAAACTTAAACCCACATGTCAAATATAAAATTAAGTAGAAGATCATTTCCAATTAAGCATGAAAAACCATGACATATTTGTGGTAATTGTGTCAGTATGTAATCTTAGAGAAAAGAAAAAAAATCATCTCTCATATAAAATATTGATTACTATATAGTTCTCTGAGAGCCAAAGCTGTAGAGTTTGTCTTAAATAACATGTGAATGATTTAGTTTCAACATATTTTAGTATCACCTTGGGTATCTTAATATATTTAATAACATCTACAGGTGACACAAGGCATGAAATATTACTCTTATTTTAAAAACACCGTTATCTATTTCAAAGTCAGAGCTAAAGATGTGGAAATATTCTCAGTGATTCCGCTTTTTCTTCTAATGACTATAACCTACAGAGCATAGGTAAGATAGCACTCAATTAAGACCAGATTTTGGTACACATTAGAAAAAGGAATACAATTTGATAATATTAAGACACCACTGACAAAATATAATTTTATAGAAGTGTCCTTAGAATTTTCAATGCAATTATAAAGAACATTCCATAAAGGAGAAAATCTGTTATACTCATTTATAAAAAGCTCCACAAGCAAGAAAATCATGTTGAAAAGAACGATACTTTGTTACAAAGACTGATAATGACATAAAAAAATATTTCCAGATCTATACTACATAGCAAGTAAATTTCATCTAGGTTATTGGATATTTTTATTAAATATCAGAGCACAGAGACAAAAATCATGCAGTACTCATGAATTTTATGCCAAAATCATAGGATTTTCTCACTCTGTAAGAAACGATGTCTTTTTTATACTACTTAATTCAAGACCAATATGTTTTCTGAGAACAATGTCAGTGACCACCGATACAATGTTCAGATTTTCATTATGATGCACATTGAGTCCCCCGAGTGATATGAAGTTCAATAGCTAATGTGATGGGTAGGTTTGTTATGCCAACATGGCCACAGAAGATTGGTGGGTCTGTTGTGACGGCATGGCCAAAGAACACACGGGATGAATTGAAGGGCAGAGATAGGAAGGGCTCAGTGAGTCCTGCCCTCTCTCTTGTTTTCGGATCTTTGGACCAGAGAGCTGCCTTGTTTGTCCTGTTCCTCGACTTCCAAGCAACACTACCTAATCTTGGACTGTGGAGCTGTGAGTTGAGGATCCTTCAAGCCCTACTTTGCCACACTCCTGGGATATACATCTCTTGAGCTGGGGAATGTTGGACTCTGTCATCTGGCTGACTGTTGGCAACCTGCTCTGGTGTTTGCTGCCTGTGACAAGATAGCCTGAATTGCTCTACAGAAGACTACTTAGCGGCCTTCAAGACTTGAAGGACTGCCAGTCTTCTAGCTGTCTCATGCAAATTGAGTTGCACCGAGCAATTTGTACTGCTTTATAGATAATTAACTGTTTCTTTCTTATCTTATATACCTTTCTCTCTATATATATATATAAATATATAAAAAGAATTACTAGTGTTCTGATTTTATTTCTCTAAGATAACCCTGCCTAACACAGCTAATTTTTCTATTAGTTAAACAAATGTCATCACAAGATAGACATTTCAAGTCAGCATATAAAAGGGCTTTTAATAGGCATGCATAGCTGGTTCAACTTATTTTCCTTTACTATCTTTATATGCTTGAAGACATTTATCACTTTGGAGGACATTGTGTGAATAGCATAACTTTACTTATATTCCTATAGAAAGGATATAGGAAATTTAGGAATCATGCAATCATTATAACATAGTTTTTAGATTTTATGTATAGGAATTTTGACATTTCCTGGGTGAATCAAACTGGAGGATACTTGTATACAGACTTCATAAAAGAACAATATGGCATATGAAGATGTCAGTTAGGCATGCTGACTTTATTTCTGAGTTGTTTGAATGGAGATGGACCAGTTGTTTTATTCCTGGTCTCCACAGGAGATCACTCAATTGTGGGCTAAGGTGGGTGACTTATAGTAAGATTTTGATGGCTGTAAGCATCTATTTATAATTTATAACCACCTGTTTTACACCATCTCAGCTGTCAATGATTGTACTTAAAAATCCCACTGGAATATAGGCATTGATTTTTTTTTTAAGCTTTAGGAAACAACGCTAACACTTAGGAGATTTTTTATGCTTTGACATTGATCTGTGGAAGTAATATTTCTCACTAAGAGCTGTCAAAAAAAGAGAGAGTGTTCTGGCGATAAGGCAACATTCAATTTCATAAACTATTTAATTCTGAGAATTCAAATTTGTGAGTTGAAAAAATAGTACATATATAAAAAGACAATTTTTCTACTTGATGAATTAAACATAAGCAATTCACCCCAGCTTTAGTATTCTAACCTTACAAAGGCTTGAATAATTTTCAGAACCATGCCACCTTATAAAAAATCCACATCAAATACCTTTAGCCTGGTTAAGAGAGACAATGAGGAAGAAAAAGAAAAACATATGGAGGAAGAACTTACTGGATAATTGAACAGAAAATATAAAACTTATATTCAGACTTCTATTTTATGATGCCAAATTATAAGAAAGATGACCTAGGATTCCTTTTCCTTAAATGTTGAAATACACTACTGCTATTTTAAAAGCAGTTTTACTTTTGTTGAGATTTTAAAGTCGTTGCCTAATTTTTCCAATTTAAGCTGAATACTTAGCCTAAATATCTTGGAAAGTTAGATTGCCAAATGATTTCATGTGATGAATCAATCCTTTTTGTATTATAAAAAAGTCTTTGGTTTTATGTTGGAGTGAACAGTTAGGTTTATTGTATCCTATAACCCCATTATGTTTTTGATCCAGATTGTCTTTGATGTGTTGTAGTCTATATTATACTAAACAAATAGCTGTTAATATAATTAGATTTCGTTAATATAATTAGATTTCAAGAGTAAATTCATTTTTTCTTATATCTCTCACTTCACCCACTTTCAAACATGGTGTGTCAAATGTGGCATTTTATGAGATCTACATTTTCATTATGGCATGTACCATAATGACAATCATTTGCTCATCTATGTATTAATTATTCTTTTTAAAGTTAGAAATAATGAATTTTACTCATTGTATCACGAGTAAATCCATTAAATCCATGAAAAATGATTATATCTCCAGACTCTAATGTTGAAGTACACACACACACACACACACACACACAATTCACCTACCATTCATCTATCTCACTTTCCCACATAAGTAAGCTTATTCTCTCTCCCTGAAGAAAGACTTTCTTCAAACCGTAAGACACTTCAATATCTTCCAGAATCTCAACTACAGAGAGGAAAAAATTATATCTAGAATTACATTCTGCAATCAGATAATAGAATGTCAAATGCTCTCAACTTCATGTATCTCATTTTAAGATCACAATCTGTCTAAATAAATCATCAAAATTTGGCAGATACATGTGTGGATATGAAAGAGATAATTTCCCTAAAGAAAAACTGCTATGGGAAAAAAAGTAAAATGGGTAGTCAGGGGGAGATGCTATTTGCAGGAAAAAGAGGGAAAGGAAAAGAAAGAAATTCATAGCAGTAATTTATATTTATAATATATTTAATATAACATATAATATATTTATATTTATCTGAATTCATAGACACATTTTTAGCAGCTTTCAAGGCACTGGACAAATAGTAAATGCTCCATATTAATGGGAACTCTTTGTTACATCCTAGGTCTGATTCCGCCATACCCCATTACAAATTAATTCCTTTCTTTTCATTCCTTTGGTTGATTTCACTCACTTTGACCTTATTAATATTTTCCATTTGCATCTCACAACCAGGAAAGGTGTAGAGCTCTTTATACTCTCAAAGCAAAGTAGCCATATTGGGTTGTTCTGTTTTCCATTGTATTTGCCAAGTGAGATGCGCATTGGTTTGGGAGCCAAGTTTGAAGTCGCTGGGTCCATAAAGGGGAGGGAAAATCTAATTTCACATCTGTCCCTGGATTGTTGCTATAAAGCAGAAGCTAGACATGCCTCCCCCTTCCATTCTTCTTTACCATATTTTGACAACAATCAACCTCCATGGTCCTCTGGTTCTCTAATGAGTTGATTACTCCGTTGCCATGGCTTTACAGAATTCACAAGTATACTCAAAATTACGTTGAATAAGTTAGCAGCCTATACAATGTTAAAGATGGAGTTCTTTTGCTCACAACACTTCTTGTCAGCCATATTGGCAAACATATCTTTCTGGTGCTGGGCCTCTCAGCTACATTGTTTCTCGGCAACTATCTCTTTCTGTGGGTGGCAAACCTGTTGCTCTGCTATGTTGTGCTTAAAGTTACTCCTCTGCCTAGCCTTATGGTCTTGGTAAGGCACCCCTGGTTTATTTCAATTGTCTTAGTACCATAGTCTATGTTGTTTCTTTTTTCTTCCACGATTTCTACCACTTCAGGCATTTGTCTGGGATGAACTCTGTTGGTGGTTCTTTGGTTCTGACTTCAAAGATGGCTGATGCTTATACTTGGCAGAATGACACAACTGAACAAGCCTCATTTAGTGCCATCTACACCTTATATTTTGCCTTGCTGGAATCCACAATCAATTTTTATGAAAGCAATAGTCAAGAGATCAAGGGATGTATTTCTTTAGGCAAGTTTGATGCAAAGGAGCTCTTTAGATTGTTGAAAAGCAGTGAGCAGGGAAGGAGTGGGGAAAGGAAGCAGTTGATACCAAGGGCTCAAGGAGAAGGCAAATATTTATAGGATAATGAGGGTGACAAATATACAAATGGACTTGACATGAGGCATGGATGGATGGATGGATGGATTGGGATGACAGTTGTACTAGCCTCCAGTAAAATGATTTTCTTTTAAAATTTTTGAAAAGCAAGGTGGTCAATTTGATAATGTGTGCCTGATCTAATCCATGGTATTTACAATTGTCTTGCTTGCATGTGAAAGTTGAACAATGAATAGTAATGACTGGATATGAATTAATACATTTGAATTGTAGTGCGGGCAAAGAATATTGAAAGTACCATGAGCAAAATATCTGTCCTAGAAGAAGTACAGCCAGCATACCCCCTAGTGGCAAGAATGGCAAGACTTCATCTCAAGTACTTTGGGCATGTTGTCAAGATAAAGCAGTCCCTGGAGAATAATTTCAGGCTTAGTAAAGTACAGGATCAGTACAAAAGAGAAGGCCTGATAAGATGGATTGACACGGTGACTGCAACAAGAGCCTTAAAATAGGAATAAATGTGAAGATGATGGGACAGTGTGTCTCTGTATTGTATATAGGATTGTTATGAACAGATTCAGTGAGACCTACAAATAGTAACATCTTATTTTTTCAGGACTCATTTGAAAACTTACTTCTTCTATGAGGATGTTCTTAAATTTCATGGGTAATTTTTGTCTCACTTTTTACTCCCCCAAAGATTTAACTTATGGTTTGATTAATAGTTTTATGCATAATTACATCAGATTTTTTCACAACTTTATATTGCATTTATTGTTTTCATGTAATATCTAGTGCTATAATAGACAAAAGGAATATACAGATGAACAATACATGATCGCCAACCAAGAGAAGCTCAGAGACTGAGGGAATAGCAATTTCAGTTGCATGAAGGATCCTGGTCAGCTAATGGTTATACATCCAGCTGTGATCCTTGAGGCCAGGAGTTCAAAGCAGCAGCCACTCTGTGGGCAAAGATGGGGTTATCTACTTCCATAAAGAGTTACAGAAACTGAGAGGCTGTTCTACCCTGCCTTATATGTATGTCACGAGTTAGATCAACTCAATAGCAATAAGGATATTACTGTTCTCTTATAATTTAGAGAATAGGGGCTGAGCCCCTGTGGCAGTCATGTGCTTATGTTAATTTTATAATTGAAATGTAAGGGTGGAGTCTGGCCTGTTAATCAGGAGAAAGCCATTGAGTAGCTGATGAGGCCTCTGTGTGGGCATGGCTTTCACCTGAGACTCCTGGGAAATCTCGTAGTATTTCCCTCGTGACGATGAGAAGCTATCTTCCCCAGTTGTGGGGAGTTAGAGACGCTTAATCACAGAAAAGACAAGATGCAGCTTCCGAGAAGTTGGAGGAGTCAGCGGAGAGACCACACGGCTTTGCCCTCATGAAGACAGACCTCTGAAGCTGGAGTGGCATGCTGTTGATGGACCTGAGCCCTGGAAGCGAGGAGCTATGGGGAGACCCCTGCTAGAATTCTGCACCCAATGATCTGAGACTTCCTGAGTCGGAAGCAGACTTTATAGACTGATTGCAGGCATATGGGTTACTGTTGGACGTATGACTTTACACTGGACTGGATTGGGATGCCTTCTTAATGTCACTTTTCTTTAAACCCTTTCCTTAAACCTATATGCATGTCTCTGAAATTTTTACTCTAGTCTATCCGGACTAACTCAGATTCAGTGGCATAAGTGGTTGAGTGTGGGACTGCGGCCCGTGGCCTTGGTGGTTCAAAGCCAAGCAGTGGCTCTCAGGAGCAGTGCTGGGTAGCTCCCACGGCCACCAGAGGGCAGTGAGGTCCCCCCCCCAAAAAAAAACAAAAACAAAACCAAAAAACCAATGACTTAGAGAATATTTAAAACATCAAATTTACTGACTTTATATTCATATCCTTTCCTTTACATATATAATATTCATCCCATGAATATCTATCTAAGCATCAATTTAAATGATCAGCTACCAAATCTTTTGTGTTATATGTGATGGAGATTCATACTGTACATCTTCCCTCACAAATTTGTTCATTTTTCTAGTAGTTCATTGTACATTCAATACTCTGCTATCATTCAAATGCATCAGTTCTTCTTCTATCTTCCATCTGAATGGCTTGGATTTCTCATGCATATGAAGATACTGACAATATTATGGCTTGGGCCAGATACACCTTAGGACTCAAAGTGATGTATTTTAAAGCAGTTTTTGAAGTTACTTTTCTCAACGTAATAAGTAGTTTAGAGAGAAGGGGCAAGATAGCACTGATGTAAACAACCCACACAAGGAGCTCCAGTGAGTTTGGTGTCTGAGAGGTCAAGTGGAAGTGGTCTGCTGAGTGGAAAGGTCCTTACAAGTGGGCCTCCCTGTTCAGGAGGGGACCTCTTCCACATCTGCTTTGTCTCAAGTGCCAGGGATCTGAGTCTATATATCCGAGATTTCCTGCCGGCTGGGAGACCTTTGTGTCCGTCGCCACCAGACCATGCCTCTCCCAATCCACCATCTCACCTGACTGCTGCGCCAGGAAGAGGATGGCCAGGGTGGAGAGTGCACCAAGGCAA
>PVJH01017103.1:0-48732 GCA_004026705.1 Nesogale talazaci
TCCCTCATCAGCGGCTGCCTTGACCTGCAGACGGCGGTAGAGGGCGCCATGCACATTCAGGTGAGTTGACTAGGCTCCTGGGGGCCCAGCAGGATGGACCCAGTGCCTCCCGGCCTAGGCAAGAACTAGGGAGATCCAAGGCAGGGCTGGGGTGGGCTCCATGACGTTTCCTGTGAGAGACATCCGGCAATCAGACAGTCATCTAACTATTGTAACGTTATGTTTTAGAGGTGTTCGAATCTTGAGCTGCTCCTACCCCCCCCCCCCAAAAAAAAAAACAGAGAAACACTGTATTGCCTCCCTGATGGTTTGTAACCAGAGACTCGTACCGTACCTTTTTGTGTTTGCAATTGCACCTTTCTAGTTGAGAATTTGGACTCGGAACAAGAGCGGCTGGGTGTCCTTGATGGTCAGTGGTTACTCCAGGATTTAGGCCAAATGTAGCATGTCTCGGCTCTAAGTCTTTGTGACTCTACACTTTTCCTGTAAGTTTATTTAACACATGTGTGTCAAACTGAGCACAAGAAGGGGATTTTTCTCAATTTCTTCTCTTTTTGTAGTTTGATGCTCTCTTGACACATATCCGTCTTTATGGGAGTAGCCACCCTCATCTTCCAAAGAATGGCTGGTGGATTTTGAGCTGCTGACCTCCAGGCGAGCAATCCAATGACCGCACCACCAGGGCCCCTTAGGCAGTATCGCTGGAGCAAACAAAGAGGATGGTGTTTGATTTCTACTCTGGAGGAGATCCTCGTCTGCCGAAATCATTTGTACCTTCAGTGACCCAAAGAGAAGTAGAGGGGAGGAGAGGTTCTGACCGGGAGGTTTACTGAAGGCGGCACGTAAGAAAGGTCTGGCACTCTGCTTGGGTAAAGATTTTGCGTCAGAAAAATCCCGTGGAGCCGGTGGCTCTGTAGCGCGTGAGGTCTCTGTGTGTCTGCATCCATGGCAGTGGGTTTGGTTTGATCAGACTGGAGGTAGATTCTTTTGAGTGTGACTTGGCCTATGGACACATGGATTCAGGGGAAGGGTCACAGGTGGTGGAGAGGGCTCCATGCTTTGGAAAAAGAACAAAAGCTAGGTAAACCCCCAAAATACAGAAACCAAAAAGACCACCCAAAGCTGTTCTAAATTTTACTTTATTTAATTTTTCAAGCACTTCAGACCATTGAGGAATTTTAAAAAGCTGAATCTCTAGGTGCAGCAGAAAATGTCAATACTTTGCTACCAACTCAATGGCTCACTATTCAGATACACTCAAGAGAAGGCTTGGAAGCAAGAGCAATTTATTTTTCAATAAATCAGACACTGGAAACACGGTGGGGCACAGTTCTGCTCTGACATACGGAAAGACCCCACGTCAGAACTGGACTCAAGGCAATTCGTTTGTCTTGGTTTTTAATATATTAAGAGTTTAGGGAAATTCTATTTAGGTCTTCTGTCCCAAAGATAGTTGATAATATTTTTTGTACAGTTGTATTTCTTTCCAGTTGTCTTGTGTATTCTTGCTTTAACAGAATTTTCACTGTAATAGAATTTTGTGCTCACAGTTTTATTTCTTGCTGTTATTTCTAAATCTCAGGACTATATTAGACAAAAGAGGCTTATTTATTGAGCTTTTATTTAGAAAGTATCACGTTGTGTTTATTATTTGATACAAAACCAGAAGCAACCTTTCATCTGAGAATGCTGTTAGAATGGACTAGAATTATCAAAGGTCTCATGAAGGCTACTTAGTAGCTCTCAAAAAGTAGATGATGCTGTAGCTAAGGTTTATATACTACATTTTTTGGACCATAAGACACACTTTTTCCCCTCCCAAAATGGGGGAAAAACTAGGGTGTGTCTTATGGTCTGAAGATGTGGTGCCCCAGAACATTTTAGTATATAGGTACTATTTGGTTCAGAATATTTTTTTTCTTGTTTTCCTGCTCTAAAAACTGGATGCAACTTATGGTCTGGTGTGTATCATGGTCCACAAAAAAGACGATATATATCCTTGTTTCACTTTAGTGGCAGCATTATCAGCTTTTTTTTTAAAAGCAAAAGTTCAATAAACATGTTCTATCAGATATAGGACACACACACAGACTGAGTTCTTCCGCTAACCACAGCCCAGGTCTCAGCTTGTTAAAGCCCGGGAAGGTGACGGCTGTCCAAACAGGAGTGTCATTCTCGGTGGAAAACGTGTCCTGTCCCCAAGCCCCAGAGGGCGGGGACAGGGGTCAGCTGAACTGTGGGAGTGTGCAAGAAAGAAACCTGAATTTCTCGAACTTACCGCAATATTGAAATCAAATCTCGCCGGGCAAGAAAATCTACCGGGCCGGAAAATGAATTTATTCTGAAAAGCTTGTGCAAAATGCTGACTCTTAAAGAGCATTAAGGCTCATTAGACACAATGCAGAGACTGTGTGCAGGGTGTGGAATTTAAGACTCCAACACACAGTGGCTGCTATGAGCCGTGGGAATCGTTGATAGAATAGAGTTTAAATGACGCTTCCTTAGACAGAATCAGGCCCACTGCTGGAATCTAGAAGGAACCTTGTGTTGCTCCTCCATATTATCAGCGTTTGTATCTGACCCTAGCCCTTAGAAAATGCTAGCCGTGTGGATCATGACGTGACCCTCAGACACTGTTGGTAATTTAAGGAAGTGGTGGTGTTCATTAAGACCCACACCGTCTTTTAAAAGGTGTGTGTTTTCCAGAAGGACAGAAGCTTCTTGGACTCCAGGTCTTGAGCCACTAAGACTCAGAATAAGCCACTCCCTCCCTGGCATTTTCAAATAGAGGCAGAGAGAGTGGTTCACAGAGCATGGGGCGCAGGGGAGGGCCAGCGTAAAGGATGCTAAGGAACTTGCATTTTCCTTTTCCTGTTGGTGCCGAGTTTTTTAAGTCCATAAAATCACTTATGATGATACAATTTATAGATAGAGTAAAAACCTCATGTTTAGTACAGAGTTCTTTCGTTTTGTTAATTGGTTGATGTTCAAGGTGAAAATTTACACAGGAAAATGAGTTCCCTTTGAACAGTTTCTACCTAATTTATACAAGGATATTTTTCCCATTAAAAAATAATTTTGGGGCTGTGCCCCGGTGGCGTAGTGGTTGTGTGCAGGACTGCAGCCCACAGGGCTGGTGGTTCAAATCAAGCAGCAGCTCTCCAAGAACAAGGCTGGGCCTCCTACTCCCACCAGAGGGCAATGATGCCCACAAAAACAAAAACAACGAAACAAACAAACAAACAAAAACAAAAAATAATTTTTAGCAGTTTCCCTGACATACCTATCAGGCATCATACATTTCAATAGTTCAGTCACCTTTGCAAGAATTGCACTGCTGCCGCCACCACAAGGGTCCAATCCCCAGGATACTTCTTCTTCCCTTGAATTCATTGCTGTTAGCTCCCCCTTCCCAGCCAGACTGCCTGGTCAAGTCCCTTTGAATCTTTCCAGCCCGTTGTTGTCTCTGTAGGTTCCTCTAATCTGGGTTTCCTATGCAGCACATCCTACAAAGTCAAAACAGGATCCAAACCAACAGTCTGACAACAATGGCACCACGAGACAAAAAGTGCAATGATATCAAAGGGAAAAATATTAACCACTATAGCCATTGCACATTGTCAAGTGGGAGATCAGTGACAAGGTGTGGTCTTCTGACGGAACTACAATGGTAGAAATCCATCCTGCAGTGTAACTCTGTCTGTAGCAAGCAAGGTCTTGCAAGGTGTCGTCATCCTATTCTGGTTGTACCACTTCCAGCTCTCTGGTTCCCTTGATTTAGAGTAAATTTAGTCACCTATAGGTATGTTTTCTTAAAGAATCTCATGCTCACAGATTATATCCCCTATTGTGTGACCCAGTCTACTATGTAGCTAAATGGTGACCTCAAGGGTTAATTTCTGCTTAAAGAACTCATTAGTCATGAGTGATATTCAATATTTTGTGAGCTAGTCAATTATTTTAGCTGAAAGATGATACTTTTGGTTTGAGGTTTAAAGGATATTTCAAGTCAATAGCCCTGGGGATTTTACTAGTCTCGACCAGTTCCGTAAATCTGAACTTTTAAAGAATTTGAATTCTGTTCCACAGTTCTCACTCATCTTCCAAAGAGCCACCGATTGCTCTGTGATCAGAATGGTTTGTCATGGTAGTTGGGCACTATCTAGTTCTTCTGGCTTCGGGGTAGAGAAAGTCATGGTTTGTCCTATATTAGTTCTGTGGACTTTCTTCTCTGAGTTTTTTGGTTTCCTTCTTTTTCTTTTGTTCCAAATGAGTGGAGTCAAGTAATGATCTCCTAGAGAGTCACTTGCAAACTTCAAAGATCGCAGATGCTATTATTAAGCTAGAACGTAGAACTTCAGCTCGGTGCCAGTTCCCCAAGTTGTCCCTTGAGACGATGGTCCTGATTGTTTAAATCCAGGAAACCCACCTCATGACGAGATGTTTGGTTATCTCTTCCCATATCCGTGTCCCCTGTGTGGTTTTATGTATATGACTATTTGAGGATATATCAAAAAGACAGGCTAGAAAACCATAGAGACAGACCTTTAGTAATCAAAAATATCCAAAGGTGAAGCAATTGTTTTTGGACATATTCTCCACCTAGTTCTATACATTTCAGAGGCCATGTTTCCATCCTTCTAACCCTTCCCTGAAGAATTCTACACCCTTCCATTTACGCCATGTCAAAAAACAACAGTCTGGGCACCCTCAAGGGATTCAGCCGTGTTCTCATAAATGTTTGGGGAACAAAAGTCTGAAGGGACAAGTTCAGGGCCGTCAGACTGGATGGGATAAGGTTTCCCCAAGAGATTCTTGTAGAGCCATCCTCACTCTACACGGGAATGAGGACGTGAGTTGTGAGGGAAAACGAATTCCCCAGTGTGACTTCTCTGCCCACTTTCTTCCCCCTCACCAAAGCAGTTTTCAATTTTCTTAAAACTCTTCCCTAATAAGCCACTGTGGCGTGCCTCCATGTCCTTTGAGAATATCAAAATTAACCCTATGGAACCCCCCGAATCAGTCATCGTTACCTTCTGAGCTAACCTCCCTGTTTCGAATTTCACTGACCTGGCCCTTGGGCGGCGCTGTTTCGATTGAGCCTTGTTTTGCTTTTGTTTTAGAGAGAGACAAGTGTCTCACTCGGGGAGCTGGTCTGCAGCCCTCTATGGATTGTAGGGGCATCTCTGAATGGCCTGTCATGGCATCAATACCCGGTCATTTTTCTGACCCGGTGGGTTGCGGTTCTTTGGTCCTTGGGCAAGTGCTGGCAGCTCAGGGGCCACTACCACAGCAAAGTTGTCGGTGCTTTCTGCTGCTTCATAAAGGTCTCTTGTCCCCCCCTCTAGTCAACTTCCTGCTCCCTCCGTCAACGCCGTTTTGGTCACCGACCTGTTTCCTGCCTATGCTTCGGCCTTTCCCAGAAGGCAGCACACAGTGTAAGGCCTGTCGGGTCTGGCAGCTTGCGTGGAGCGAGTCATACACGCCGTTCTAACGAGACTCAGTTTCTTGTTATTGCGGAGTTCTGTTCCATCAGGTGCACGTGCCATGCCAGAAAACCAAAAACCAACCCCCCTGCCATGGTGTGGATGCTGACTCCCAGTGAGCGAGCCTGTAGGACTGGGGTCCTTAAACTTTTTAAACAGGGGCCAGTTCACTGTCTCTCAGACCATCGGAGGGCCGGACTGTAGTTAAAAAAGCAAAAACAAATGCTCAGGGTTGACAGCTCAAATCCAGCAGCAGCTCTCCAGGAGCAAGGCTGGGATTCCTACTCCCACCAGGGCAGTGATGTGGGGGGAGCGGGAGGGGGGGGCGGGAAGAAAGACTGGAAGGAAGGGAGAAAATTAAAAAAAAAACAGCTATGAATAAATTCACTGCGGGCCCAGGATGAGTTGGCTGCTAAGCAAGACATGGGCCTCCGTAATCTGGTTGCTGAAAGAAAACTCGGTTAACTTACTTTCCCCTAAAGGTAGCAATGGAGGCTTAAATCTTTGCTAAAAGGGAGGATCCCTATGTGTTAAAATGGACTGAGCGGCAGCGAGAGTGCTCTTCCTTACACATGCACACAGAGCTGGATTATATATATGTATGTATCCATCTCTATTATATATTATATTGCCATACACTGTATAGTTGGCTTCATCATGTATAGAGAGAGCTACAACCAGTGTCTCATGGAAGTATTTTCATAGACTTTACGAAGTAGAATAAATCCTTACCAGCCGAGAAGTAAGTTTTTGATCTTATCCCCCCTGTAAAAGCATGCCCATTGGACAGTGGTTCTGGTGTACATGTTTAGGGCTTGGAGAATAGCAACTGTGCCTGCCATTGCAATGCTGTTGTTGTTGGCCACAGAGCTTTACCTGGCCCTGTCATTACACAATCACGCAGGTAGGCTGCAGTCCCTGTGTGCTCCGAGGTCCATCCTACGGCGATATTTTGTTTGGCAATATTTCGCTGCCAGTCCTCGGGTTTTCATCGGCTACTTGGGGGAAGTCGAGCTCCAGGCTATAAAACCCCACTGAAACCTGCCCACCGTGGGAGACCCTGATGGCATTTGAAAGACCAGTAGCACAGCTTCTGTCATCACCGCAGCACAGAAGCCACCACAGTATGACGGCGTGACAGTTGCAGCGGTTGTTGTGGGATAGTCCGTTCTGACTCATGGCCACCTTACGTCCCACAGAACAAATTCCTGCCTGGTCTGGCACCAGCGGCGCCATCATTCCTTTGAGCCCATTGTGGCAGTGCGGTGTCATTCCATCTCCACGTGGGGGGGTCTCTCTTCCCCACAGACCCTCTCCTTCACCAGGCATCACGTCCTTCCCCAGGAACGGACTGAGCCCTCCTGAAAACCTGTCCACATTGAAAGCTGAGCCTCTGATTATTGTCCCCCAAGTTTCTTCGCTTGTTGCTGTGAGTGGCGGGAAGTCACGATGGACAGAGAATGCTATATACCATGTCGTCCTGCCTTGGAAGAGTTCACATTCTAAGGCCCGTGGCAGAACTGATCTGGGAATTTGGAGTTGGGAGAGGCTCAGGAGCACCGCAGGTGGAGTCCTTGGGAACCTGGGCGGGAGTCAAGTGCTAGGGCAGCACCCCCAGTGGTCTGTTTTTGCCCTTTCTCCCCACTGCTTGCCCAGGTCAGCGGCTCCCTGCCACCCTCCTCTGCTTATTCTGGATGGCTCTGCTTGTGTTTATTTCCCTTTGGAAGTCAGTATTCAAATGCGGGGTGCCTAGCCTCGCTGTTGAAACTCTTGGGGGCAAATCAAAGGGTTCCTTTCAAGCTGGTGTCTTTTATCATCTCAGGGTCGGTTGGACTGTGCGTCCACCTGCCCAGGGAGAAGTTCCTGCCCTTTGGAAGGAAACGCTGAGCCAGGCGTTGCAAAGAGGAGGCTGTGCAACAGCTGCGTGAGCAGCTTTGCTGCCCCTTTGGTTCAAGAGGCAGCCGGGTTCTCTGCCTCTTGAAAGAGAGGGTTGAGGAAGGAGACAGAGGAGTCTTCTGCTCGCCCAGTTCAGCATTTGCAGCATACATGGCCTAAGGCACTCAGACCAGGCCCAGCCTGTGTGGTCCGTTTTCCTTGTCTCCTTTTCCTTGATTGATAAAATTCACATGAACTTTAATTGAATTGGATCGTTGCCTGTTTGTCAATATGTGACATAACCCTAGGAGTTGGTTTATTTTCTTGCTTTGTTTATAAGTTCACAGTAACATAGGGGAACTCAATACTGGGAATATTACATACTTGAAGATTCGATAGGTTGAAAATCTAAAATGGAGCTGTCCCCTCCCTTACGTAAGGTGACCAGACGTCCTGCTTTTTAACAACTTGTCCCACGTCCCGCGGCGTTTTAAAATTAAATAAATATATGACAATACTACTTTTGCGTTCTATGAACATTTTTGTTGCTCCATACAGATCAAATTTTTAATCAAGAAACTCCCTCCTCCCCCTGGTCAATGGTGTCCCGCTTATAATCTGGTCACTTTACCCTTACGGTAAAAATTATTATTATTATTTTGTTGGCATCACTGCCCTCTGGTGGAGTAGGAAGCCCAGCCTTGCTCCTGGAGAGCTGCTGCTGGACTTGAGCCGCCAACCCAGTGGGCTGCAGTCCTGCACTCAACCACTACGCCACCGGGGCTCAGCCCAGTAAAAATTGTTTTAATCAGCAGGAATGTCCCAACTTGGGAAGGAGGCTTCCAAGGTCCGTAAGATAAGTAGCAAGGCAGGAAATGTCACCCCGATTTGGGTGAACAAGGGCCCACGGGGCATCAGGGCACGGTGATCTAGTGACCCAGGAGAAATGTAGGTCTATAAATTTCCTAATGATTATTGTAGATCCTGCCTTCCTAGAGAAACAAAAACCTGCTAATTTCCTCCTTTAATCATCAACAAAAACCCACTTCCCTATACATCAACTTCCTTCTGGGGTCAGGATTTGTGGTAGTTAGATAATCTGTTGTCAATTTGAGACTTACTGGTGAAGGGGTGGAGTTTAGCCTGTCAATCAAGTCACAGCTTGGTGACCTCCCTTGCTAAGGAGATAAAGAGCTTGCTAGAGGGTGGGACACAAGTTCATTTCCCGCAAGGCATTCCTGTTGAGAAGACATGCTAGAGCTGTGGAGCTGAAGGAGCCACGGGAGTATCCCTGCCAGTGCTGAGATGCTTCCACTGCCCCTGGATCCACAAGACTTTCACCCACTGGCTTATGATCTTCCTGCATTTAATGTCATTGCATGTGTTGCATGAGTCTGAAGAGAATAGGTTGGTATTGGACATATGGGCTAATATTGGATCTCGGGACTTGATCTGGACCGGGCTGAGATGTTTTCTCAGTCTTCAATTGCTCTTGTATATAAAGCTTTTTCTTGAATTTGTTTCTCTAGTCTATCCAGACTAGCACAGACTAGCACTAGCACAGAACTCTGAAATGGCTCAGGGGAGACACTTTCTTTCTGCAAGGGCTTGCAGAGAGACACTTGGACTTTTTCTTTGAACATCCTGGTCCCTGTTTTCAGCTATGGTGCCAGGTTCTCCTGGTCCACTTGCAGTTTGCCCCACTTGTAGTCTGACCCAGCATATGCCATGTATGTCCTGGGGCCCTGGGGCCCTGGACTCTCTTGTCACAATTGAAGACAGCCAGGCAAAGGTTACCTAGCAATGAGTAAGTTCACTTATATACCCAGGGCCCCAGAAGGCCAGCACAGACCTGCTTGCCTTCTGCCCAGTGACCCACTCCTAGTGGTCAGTGACTTTGTTTGCCAGAGCTTCTGTGGGTGGCTTGCAAGAACACAGATGTGCTCTCTCTCCCAGTCTAGGAGCCCACGAGTCTGAGTTCAGGGGCTCAGAGTCCTTGGTCCCCGGCAGCCCCACATAGTCCTTGCGTCCTTGACCTCTTGGCTTGGGGTGCACCTCACGTGGCGTCCGCTTTCTCCCATCTGTGTCTGCCTTTTTCATACTGCAGCCGGGCTTAGGTCAGAATCCACCTTACCCTGGTCTGAGTTCCTCGATAGAACATTAGATCGCATTCTTGAAGGTAATTTTCTGACCCACATTACATCGCCTCCGTGGGTAGAGGTGTTAAGATTTTAACACATGTCTCGTGTGGGGGTCCCGGTTCAGGCCAAAGCAATCGCTACCACGTGTTGGGTCCCGTTACCCTGTTTCTCACTGGGCGCCGGGCTACGTGCTCTACCCAGAGCTACTTAATTCAGCCCTCCCAACAGCCATCACATCCTGCCGGCCCACCCTCCACTCCATGACAGCCTCCAAGCCTTAGGGACAGTTTTGTTTGACTAGTGTACATCTTTTCCCCCAATCCTGCCAGCTCATCAAACAGAGCTTGCCATAGTAGGCCCCGATTACTTACGTGTGGATGCCTGGGTGTAGGAGCCTTGCTGGTGTACTGGTTACACGTTGGGCTTCGACCTCATAGTCAGCTGTTCGAAACTGCCCGCAGCAACTCCTCAGGAGAGGGACTCGGCTTTCTAAACAGTGGCAGTCTTCAAACCCACCAGGGGTTGCCAGGTGCCAGCATGGACTCCAGGGCAGTGAGACTTCCTTTACAAACGAGGGACGGAGCTTGGTCCCAAGAGCCCACGGGCAGGACTTGTGCTTGGGCACTCGAAAAGGCTCCTGGGAAAATGGAATGCAAAGATAATGGGATTTTTCCATGAACCCTTTGAGGCTCTTCACGAACACTCCCACCCCCAATGAACACCCCCCCTCCCCCAGTAAGCGGTGGTGGCACCTTTGGATTCGGGTGTCTCTGGCTCCAATTCTTTTTGGTTTTCTTTACCCTGGTATCTGCTCCTCATCTTCCCCTCCCTCCCAGCTCCCCTCTCCCCCATGAATCCTCGATAGTTTATAAATGATTATCAATTTGTCTGACTCCAATTTTAACCCTTACGGCTCTCCCACCCAGGTCATGGGGATTGAGGAGGAGGGAGTGGAGAGGTGGGGTGGGGGGGCGTGCTGAGGATATCAAATGGCTCTTCTCTCCCAGTGTCCCTGGGGTCACTTTCTTGGCCTCTCCTTTCCCTATGGCTGTCTGTTCCTCCCTGATGGCTAGGCAGTGCCGCCCTCTGATGTAGGTGGCAGCTGCCTCCCCCTCATGGAGCTCTGGTGGAGGAGGCAGCTGACTCTGTGACCGAGTGACCAGGCCCAGACGGCTGGCGGCCAGAAGCAGGAGAGAACCGGATTCTGACCTGGCGCGTCTCTGAGGCGAAGCGGCCTAATCCCGTATCCTTCCGAGAAGCTGAAGAACAAAATTCCAAAGTTGAAAGGATGCATGTTGCCTCGCCCAAGTGTGCCGGAACCCCCCTTTCAGCCCCGGTGGCACAGAGGTCAAACACTCATCTGCTAGAGGAGAGGGTGGTGGTTCGGACCCCTGCCTCGGGCACCTCATGGGGCAGTTTTACTCGGCCACCGAGGGTCACTGTGGCCCCCAAAGCAGGGGTTTTTGTTTATACTCCCCTTTTACAGAGGAGAAAGGACCCTTTGTGGTGCCGCGGATTAAGCTTTGGGTTGCTAACCATGAGGCCAGCTCCTGGGAAGATGTAGTTTTGGAAACCCAAAGGGGCCATTCTGCTCAGGGCCTCAGGAGCACTGTCAGTCAGCATTGATCGATCGATGGATTGATTGGATGGCAGTGGGTTCCAATCAGACGAGCCAAGCAGACCCCCTGCCATCGCCGAGTCAGTGAGGACGCACAGCGACCCTGTAAGAGGCGTCGAACTGGCTCCGTGAGTTCCTGAGACGAACTCTTTATGGGAGTAGAAAGACCCGACTTCCTTCCACGGGTGTGTCAAACTGCTGAGCATGTGATTAGCAGTCCGGCCCCCCCACTGCCCCCGCATCCCCAGGGCACCTGGCAGTGGCCCACCCAGGAGGGGAGAAAGGCCCAGGGCAGGCCTGGCAGGACATCGGTGGATGAGGGTGCCAGCAGGCGAGACCCGGCTGATGGCGTTGGGTGACTGTCTCCAGCTCAGGGCCCTGCTGAGTCACAGCTACTCCTGGTCTGAGAGGGGCGGCCCAGCCCCCAGGGCCCCTCTGCCTGCCTGCGAGGGGCCAGGGACACTTATGGAGGCTATTTTGTTTACCCTCCACGTTTTACCTGACTCTTAGGTAAAGCCGTTTGATTGCAAAGCAAGACTTCTCATGTGTTTTTAGCCTTTAGGGTTAATGTTGCTTACGGTGTATGGCAGCCCTTCCTCACTCGGACAGCAGTTGGCAGTTCCTACGAGCCGGGTTGGCATCGGGGCAGTGGAGTGTTTTGGTGGGCACGGTGGGGAGGCGCACCCCTAAGATCCCGTGACCCCTACTGCTCAGTCAGCGCGGGGGGAGGAGGGATGCTCTGAGGACCTGGCGGGGACTTGTGGATAAAGGAGCCCCAGCAGGCGGTGCAGTGGTCTCTCTATTGCACTGCTGACACCAAGGTTGGTGGTTCAAATCCACCTGCGTGCTCTGCAGAGGAAAGGTGTGAACACTTGCTTTGTGAAGATTCCTGTCTCCAGAACCCTTGGGAGCAGTTCCATTCCAGTCCTGCAGGGTTGCTCTCACTCAGAATCAACAGGAGGGTGTGTGGTGCATTAATTTTTATTTTTTAATTAGTCATTTTATTGGGAGGGGGCTCTTCCAAATCTTTGAACAATCCATCTTTCAGTATATTAAGCACATTTCCAAAGTAATTTTTTTTAGATCAGAGTTAAATATTATTTTTGAAGTTATTTCCCTTTTAAATCATTTTATTAGGGGCTCATACAATTCTAATCATCATCCATCCATTGTATCAAGCACATTTGTACATTTGATGACATCATCATATATAAAACATTTTCTTTCTACTTGAACCCTTGGTATTAGCTTCTCATTTTTTCCCCTTCCTTCCCCACTCTCCCTCTCGTATGAACCCTTGATAATTTAGAAATCATTATTATTTTTTCATCTGTTGCACTGACTGATGTCTCCCTTCATCCACTTTTCTGTTGTCCATCCCCCTGGGAAAGGGGTCATATGTAGATCATTGTGATCAGTTCCCCCCTTTCTCCCCCCACCTTCCCCTTCCCCTCCAGGTATGACTACTCTCAATATTGGCCCTGAGGGGTTTATCTGTCTTGGATTCCCTGTGTTTCCAGCTCTTGTCTATACCACTGTACATGCCTGATCTAGCTGGATTTTTTGTAAGGCAGAATTGGGGTCATGATAGTGTGGGGAGGAACCATTAAAGAACTAGTGGGAAGTTGTATGTTTCATCAGCACTATCCTGCACCCTGACTGGCTCATTTCCTCCCTGAGACCCTTCTGTAAGGGGATGATGTCCAATTGCCTACAGATGGGCTTTGGGTGTCCACTCTGCCCCCCCCCCCCCCATTCACAATGATAGGACTTTTTTGTTCTGGGTCTTTGAAGCCTGTTACCTGATCCTATCAACACCTCAGGATCACACAGACTGGTGTGCTTCTTCCACGTGGGTTTCGTGGCTTCTCAGCTAGATGGCTGTTTGTTTATCTTTCAGCTTTTAAGACCCCAGAACCATCTTTTGATAACCCCCACCACACTGAGGCGGAACACTAAGGGCGTGCAACCAAACAGCAAGGGGGCAGGGCAATGAAGTCCCTGGGAAATACCAAAAATAGACTGTGGGACCAGAGTCTGGTACCCCATTAGACTCGACTGAAAAACACTCTTAAAGAGCAACAGACAGACCTTGAACGATTTATAGTTGCCTTTCTTTTGGTCCTTTTTTTGGTTGTTGTTTTCTTTTGTTGCTTTGTTCTATCTTGTGTTCATGTTTATTATTGTCTCTGCAGGTCTATGTAGATAAGATAGGCGGGATAAAAACTCTGGAGGAGAAAACAATGGGACTGAGGGTTCTGGGAAGAAAACGGGAGATGGAGAGCTGGGACGTGGTGTTAACAATCTCCAAGCAATTATTTTTAAGTAGCTAAATCTGTAAGAATAGGTGAATAGCACATTGTCACTCAGACATCACCACCTCCCCATTGCCAACTGCCATGCGCCCCATGTGCAGTGGTCTCCCCAGCTTTTGTGATCTAACTGCTCTTCTCTCTCGCACCCAGGAGAGCTAGCCTCTGCTTCTGTGCTTGTGCGCAGAGAGTTTGCTGAAGGCCTCTCTCCCCACCCATCCCCAGGAACCCCTTTCTTGACAGATTAAGAAGTGAGGCTGGGTGCTTTCCAAAGCCAAAACACGCTCTTTCTTGTACCCAGTAGGTTTGTGATGTTTGGGGGACTTTCCTGAGATGCATACCTATGGGATTAAAGTCACCAAGAGACATTTGTATCATTGTTTAAATATCGATAAAAATGGGAAGTGAAAGTTGAATGACTGTGAGTCCCTCACCTTCACAGTTAGCTGGTCTTCCTTTGGTCCTTGTAGAATTCTCCCTAGAATTTTGTCATATGCTTCTCTCACCCACCCTTGACACTGAGGCCCTCACATTCTACTCTCATGACCCGTCAGTCTGAGAAGATGGCCTTGCAGGTCCAGGGGACAGAGAACTTTTTCCCTCTACTACAACTTGGCCTGTTGTGACATGGACTCTTGGGCTCTCCAGGTTTGAAGTCAGCGTAGGAGTCCCAGGCTGTTTCCAAGGAGCAGAATCTGGCCTCATACAGATGTCACACAGGGCTTTCTTAACTGCCACAGAGAGCTGCAGTCTTGGAAGCGCATGGGGCAGTTCTACCCGCCCTCCTCTAGTGTTGCTGTCAGATGATATCAACTCAATGGGAGTGATTTTGATTTTGGGGGTTGTCATTGTTTTGGTGAAGTGACCACAGCCTGGCCTTGGTAAGCAGGTCTGTGGTGTGTCCACTATTCCCTAGACTCTGTTCAGCCCCATAACCCCTCACGCGCGAGTATTTCCTCAACACTGAAACCTGTTGCTTTGCGCCGTTTTCCTTGGAATGGAGAAGAAAACTAACCAACCGTCTCTTGTATTTGTATCTTCATCATGGGAGATGAGAATGAAGGCACTTACTTTTATACGTAACCTCACTCGGCCTTGTTTCCCCATCGCCTAGGCTCTGGCCAGAGCCCTGTGGGTCATCGCCCTGAGACTTCAGCTAAGGGTCAGAATGTATGCAAAGGAAGGCTCCCCACCTCTAGCTGGCTGAGAAGGGAACGTGACTGGCTTCTACGCCGTCGGCCTCCACACTCCTCACGTCTCCTAGGGGCACCCCTTTTCCTCTGCAATGATGCTCCATGAGACAGGCGCATGGGCGCTGGGAGACACGAGGAAACATTCCAGAGACTTCTCTGGGAAGAGCTGAGGGATCCAGTAAAGGACTTTCGGTTCCTTGGGGATGTGATGGCTACACATTGGACTGCGATCTGAAGAGTCCGAGGGACAGACTGGGCTTCCTACTTCTGTAACCAGGCACAGTCTTGGGAACCTACAGAGGGCCGCTGTGGGTCACATTAACTGGGTGACAGTGAGCGGGTCTTTAGCTCCACTAGAACTCTCTCTTTAGAGGCGAAGGGAGATGTGTTAGTCCAGGTAGACTAGAAAAAAATTCATAGACATGCCTATGAATATAAGGGTAAGGTTTATATGCGAAAAGAAGGGAACATTGAGAAAGTATCCCGACCCAGTCCAGCTCGAAGACATAAGTCCGATGTTAGCCCATATGCCCGATACCAGTCTATAAAATCTCCCTCTGACTCACGAAGTCACAGGTCAGTAGGTGCAGAGTCCAGGCGCTGGCAGGGGTCTCTCTATAGCTCCTCGCTTCTAGAGCTCAGGGTCCATCAACAGCATCCAGTGGTGGTAGAGGCAACTCAGCGCTGGCAGGGGTCTCACGTGGCTTCTCCAGCTTCAGAGGTCTGGCTCCATCAGGGTAAAGCCATGTGGCTTCTCCTCCGGCTCCTCCAGCTCCTGGGATGCTGCCATCTTGTCTTGGCCATAGTTCATTGACTCAGAGACTAACTCCCAACAACTGGGGAGATAGCTTGTCATCTCCATGAGAGAAATATCACGAGACTTCCCCGAAGTCTCAGGAGAAAGCCATGCCCACACAGAGGCCTCATTGGCTACTCAATGGCTATCTCCAGATTAACAGGCTAGACTCCACCTCTACATCTCAATCTCTACATCTCAAATTAACATAATCACATGACCACCACAGGAGAGGACGCTTTCTCCAAGCTGACCACTCCTCCCCACTAAGGAGTTAGAACATGGCCAACCATTTTAGAAGTCCAGAAGTTTCCTTATGCATAAAATGGAAATGATACTAGCAACTGTATCATAGGCTACAACGAGGAAGAAATGACGTAGACTTCCCAGGGTAAGTCAAAAAGTATTGCTAGGTGGGGTCTTCTTAACACACGCAAGGTTATTCCAAACAAGACATGCTTAAGCATGCCTCTGTCAGTAGCCAAGTTCTCTCAGGACGACATTGGTCTCAGCCTCGCTGGGGTACCTTAAAAGAAGAAGCAACAACAGAAAAACCCATGTAAAATTTGAACAGAATTCAAGTAGGCATCTTCTCCCAGTGTTGAAGCGCTGCAAGAAGTTTAGAGGAATGCTGTCCCATCCGAAAACAGCCGCTTCCAGATGGATCAAGCCTTTTAAGGACGCTTGGGAAGATCTCACTGATGAGCTGAGAGAGGCAAGGCTGTCAACCTGGTCGAATGAAAGAAACTCTCCCAGAAATCTAGACCCCAACAGAAAGAAGACCACGGTTAGTTAGCATGGGTGTGGTACATGACAAACCTTCCGTGTTATTGAGTCGTTGTCCACTCTCAATGACCCTGCAGGACAGGACAGAACCGCTCTTGTGGGTTTCTGAGACCGCACCTCTTTTTTTTTTGGCAGTAGAAAGACCTTTATGGGAGTAGAAAGCCCTTCTTTTCTTGGGGTGGCACGTTCAATTTTGAATGACAACGGCTGCGTGAAGCTCACGACTGCCACGACGCAGATATCAACTTGCTCATGGGGCTTCTCCTTCCATCAGACTTCTGAACAAGAGAGAAACGAATGAAACTAGTTCTATGGAATGAATCGCAGCTAGGAACACATCTTGGCTATATCAATTCCATCCAGGGAGCAAGGTCTAATCAAAACAGGTGCTTCTGAGGGCATCTCCTGAACCAGCTCCATTCAAGGCAGAGAGGTCTGCTAGAATGTGACGGTGACTGTTTCTGGGGACACCCAAGGGATAAGTCTAAGAGAGTTCCTTGAAGGACACGGGGCAATCATGGAAGTTTATTATAAAGAAACGTTAAGACATTTGAAACTTGCACTGGTGAGGAGGCCAGGGAAGTGGTGCTGAGTAAAACCCCCCACCGCTACCCCCACTGTCACCCCCAGCATGACAGTGCACCTGGTCTTTATTCAGGGGTAGGAAGGGATGTCCGATGAGAATTTTACTGGGAAATCTTACCCCATTCACTCTCCAGCCTGATGACCTTGTCCATTTAAACTTCTTTTTGTTTCCTAAACTCAGAGAACATTTAAAGGCAATGCTGCTTATATCCCTTGTGAGGCCCAAATTGTGGTTTTTGATGTGGTGTAAACCAGAATGCTTTAGGGCAGAGTTAGAGAGTTGGGAACATGGCCTTTAGAACGGTATCAACTTTCATGCTGGATATTTAGAGAAGCAGTAGCTTCACATGTTGGTATTGTTGCTTCAAAAAGGTATCCATGATTTTGTAGCAATACTAATTGACTCATCCTCATATAAAGTGCTTAGAAAAATATCTTTCCTGTAATACATGTTAGCTATTATTACTGACTGGGGATGGGGTGTGAAGAAACATTTTTAAATCTAATACGCTAATATAATCATTACTCTCAGGTTTTAAAGAGGCCCTGGTGGCGTAGTGGTTATTCATTGGCCCTCTAACCTGAGGACCAGCAGTTCAAGACCACGAGCCACTTCACAGGAGAAAGACAAAGGTTTCTACTCTCATAAAGAGTTACAGTCTCCCAAACCCCCAGGTCCTACCCTCTCCTATAAGGTCACTGAATCAGAATTGACTCAATGGCAGTGAGTTTGATGTTGGTTTGGGTCAGACTCGAATTTCTTTGTCCGTTTCACGCATAATGTTTTGTTTTAGTGCATGACTGCCCACAAACTGAACAAATCACGCTGTTTCATATTCCCTTATAATTCTATTTACCTTAACGAGTTCAGCCATCTCAGAATTGCCATGCATTTGCTTTGATGTAATTTTTCTTTATCATTGTGACACCTTCTTGATGTCTGAGAGAATTTCTGTTGTGGATAATTTTTTTTAATGATTGTGGCCATCACCTAATCTGAAGTCACTTTGAGAATTAAGAGTGGAGGGGTGGAGTCTAGCCTGTCAATCTAGAGTTAGCCAATGAGATCTCTTTGTGGGCATGGCTTTCTTCAGAAAATTCTGGGAAATCTGGCCATATTTTCCCCTTGGAGGTGAGAGACTCTTGACTCAGTCCCTTGGAGACACTCTACGGACAAGACACAAGGCCGATTTCCTGTGAGACATCCCAAAGGAAAAGCCACATGGGCTTACCCTGAGGTAACCAGACCTCTGAAGCCAGAAAAGCCACATAGAAGCCAGAAAAGCCATTCCTGGCAGTGCTGTGATGCTTGAGAAGCCACAGAGAGGTCCCTGCTAGTGCTGAGATGCTTCTGCCACCACTGGATACACAAGACTCTGCACCCACTGATCTGTGATTGTCTTGGTATCGTTGCATGTGCTTCGTGAGTCTGAAGAGGACTTTATAGATTGGAGGACATATAGACTAATATCAGACTTATGACCTTGGACTGGACTAGGCTGGGATGTTTCCTCAATGTTGAACTGCTCTTGTATATAAACCTCTTCTTATGCACTTATATGTGTTTATGAATTTGTTTCTCTAGTTTGTCCAGACTAACACAATGATATTTTCCTCAAAGCACGTAAACTCTCATAAAAATAGGTTTTCATTTATTTGTTTAATATAACAAGAAAGAGGGCTGAGCCCCGGTGGCATAGTGGTTGTGCGGGGGACTGCAGCCCACTGGGTTGGAGGTTCAAGGCCAGCAGCAAGGCTGGGCCTCCTACTCCCACCACCAGAGGGCAGTGATGCCCCAAAAACAAAAACAATAAAATAACAAGAAAGAAAGGAAAGAGGCTCAGATTTTATTTGCTTTCTAAAAGCGTCTCTGTATTTTCCGGTCTCGAAACCCTGCCAGACATTAAAGTTCTCGGTGTAAGCGTGTCTCTCAAAATGGCCTTCCCATCCTTTCCTCTCTTCTCTGGTGAGAACAACAGTTGGTGCCTGTGTCATGCCTGGTCAGAGAGAAAGCTCCCACAGGTGCCCTGTTCCGGTGTGCACACCGGTGAGGGTGGGCACCCCTAGGGTCTCCCTGTCGGCCTGCTGCTCCGGTGACAAGCCTCGTCCAGACCTTCTAATTCATGGAGCACTGTGGGTCCCATGGAGAGTGCATTTCTGCACCTTGGAAAAGGGATTCGTCCCCTCCACGGTGCCTCAGGAGTCCCTGGGCGGTGCAATGGGTCACCCACTCGACTTCTAAGCAGCAGGTTGAAGGTTCTTGTCCACCTGCAGGCATCTTGGAAGAAAGAGTTGGTGGGTGGTCAGCTTCTGAGAAGCCAGCCTGGCTTTTCTAGTCTGACAGCACAGGGGTCTCCGCTGGTTGGAGCAGATCGGACCTCATCTGTAGGAGGTCTGAGTCACTGAGTGCTCTCAGTCAGGAGGACCCCACTGCTTTGCTGTCGCTGGTTCTGCAGGCCAAGCTCCTCACTCCACCGTCTTCCTGTGTGCGCAGAGATTGAGCAGAAGTTTCAGCTAAGACCGCGAGAAGTTCCCAGGGTTTTTTCCCCAGCTTTTTCTTCTTCATAGGGTGAAACTCGATGTTAATCATACTGACCTGCAGGGACAAGAACGATTGCCACCGTGTTACTATCCCCTGAGAATGCAAAGTGCAAGGAATCCGAAGAGAATTCTTCAGGAAATAAAGCTGAACCCTGAGCCCCTCCCTACTTCTGGATTTTCTGTGGTGCAAGCCAGCTCCGTTCTTGATTGTGGAAGGCAGCCCGAAATTGGTTTTCTGTTACTTGTCGCTGAAAGCATCCTGACGGGTAAATATGATAAATTACATGCTGACCCAGACGTGAACTCCAAGAAGGCTTCCTGGTAGCTTTTTGAGGCGTACTGGAGGATTAGGTGGGTGAAACATTGCTCCGTTAGTCTGTGGGTGCCCGGAAAGAAGATGAAAGGAACTTTAGGTTTATAAAGGACTCCCGGGTCCATGTTTGAGTGACCTGAACAGAAAAATGGAAAGAAAGAGTCTTAATTCAAGTGTGCTATTTCCCTCTGGACACCTTATGATGTGGTCTATCTGCCAAAGGAACTGGAGTGTGTGTTTAAAATGTATTTATATAAAGTTACGTAGAGTTTCTGTATTTATATAAAATTAAAAGAAAACGAGTTCAAGGTCTTAAAAAAACTCTAGAAAGTTGGTTTCTGCCTTATCTCTGCCAGACCCTTAACACTTCTAAAGGAACATCGGGCTGTGGGTGGAGTAATCGCATGGATGAATATCATGAAAGAAGAGCTTAAAATCCCTCTGTTCTCTCCACCCTATTAGAGGTAGTGAAAGCTGGGCGATAGTTTTATAGTTTTGCGACTCACAAAGCTAGAGGCTGTAACACAAGGAGAAAGAATGAAGGAAGAAGGTGGTATTGTATCTCAGGGAAGAAGCTTTGTCAGCAGGCCTCTTTTGTCGGCTGAATATCCATTGGCATGCCTCCTGCCAGAGTCCTTTGGTTTTACTGGAGATGTGAATAGCTAAGGAATGAGGTCAACAGAAAGAGCGTTTTTGTTGATATATCTGAATTAGAGTCCTTGATCCAGGTTGACTATAGAAACAAATTTATAGATACCCATGTGTATAAGAAAGAGTTTTATATAAAAGACAATTATATATTGAGAAAGCACCCCAACCCCATCCAGATCAAGTCCTTAAACCTGATATTAGCCCATATCTCTGAAACCAGTTTATAAATTCCTCTTCAGACTCACGCAGCACTTGCAGTGACACGGAATGCAGAAAGATCACTGGCCAGTGGATGGAAAGTCTTGCGAATGCAGTGATGGTAGGAGCATCTCAGCACTGGCGTGGGTCTCCATGTGGCTCCTGCAGCTCCAGGACTCTGGCTCCATTGGTGTAGTGGCTAGTCATCAGGAATGTGGCTAGTCATCAGGAATGCGAAGCAGAGAATGTGTCCTACCTCCAGGGAGGAAATATAGGAGTTCCCAGAATCCTCAGGAGAAGGCCAAGTTCACACAGAGGGCTTATTGGCTATGATTTGATGGACAGTCTGGACTCCACCCCTTCGAAAGTTGACGGGATTATGTAACTGCAACAAGTAGTCATTACTTAGGAGCCATGATGGTGTAATGGTTACTCATCGGACATCTGACCATAAGGTCAGGAGTTTGAAATCACCAGCTGCTCCTGAGGAGATAGACAGGGTTTTCTACTCCCATCAACAGTTAGTCTTTGGAATTCACAGGGGAAGTTCAGCTCTGTCTTATAGGGTCATTATGTGTCAACTCAATGGCGGTGAGTTTAGTTTTTAGTTTGGGTCACTGCTTACAACAATGGAACAATCTAGGTATCTACCTAAAAAAAAAAAAACAGTGATTCTCAACCCTTTGGGGGTTGAATGACCCTTTCACAGGAGCCGCCTGATTCATAGCAGTAGCAAAATTCGAAAAGTAGCATGACAGTGATGAAGTAGCAACGAAAACAATTTTATGGTTGGGGTGTCACCACCACACAAGGAACCGTGTGAAAGGGTTGCAGCATTGGGAAGGTTGAGAACCCCTGGCAACAGCCTTTCTGGTTACTTTTCAAATAACGTTTCATTGTGTACTTTAGAGTCCCAATAACGATTCAGTGGCATTAGTTCCATTTCCCACAACGTGTCAACAATCTCATTTTCATTTAAGTTGTTCCATCTCCATTGATCTAGCTTCTCTGTCCACTGTACATTCTCATCTTTGTTTTAAAGTAACTGTTGACTATTTGGTCTCATAGGTGATTTTTTTTTTTTAAAGAGCACAGTACTCATGAATGATGTTCATTATTTTTTGAGCCAACTCATTGTTTAGATACAAGCTGACCACAGGGATAAGTTTCAGTTCCAGGTATAAAGAGCATCTCAGGGTAATAGTCTCAGGGAGTTTTTCAGTTATCAACGGGATCAGTGGACCCGTTTGGTTGTGCTTGTTTGAAGTTCTGTTCCACATTTCCCTCTTACAACACCCGGGGTTTTCTACTGTGATCCAAATTGAAATTGTCAGTTGTGGCAACTGGGCACCATCTAGTTTTTCTGACCTCGAGGTGAATGAAGTTATAGACTATAGATTAAGACTATAATCCCAAAAATGGGATTAAGACAAGTGTCTTCACTGAGGGAACTTGTCTGCAGCCAACCACTAATTGCAGGAGCACATAAACATGCCTTATTTGTTTGTTTGTTTGTTTGTTTGTTGTGTGTGTGTGTGTGTGGCATCACTGCCCTGGTGAGCTGCTGCTGGATTAGCATGCTGTATTTGTAATAAACCCATACATGCATGAGCTGGAATCCTTGCAGCAAGGCTTTGTAACTTAACCCTGTGTACATATCTGGGAGACTGCTCCTATGCTCATCTTCCATCATAAAGTACGCAGGGGACAGTTAGGAACTTCAGGTTTTGAAGGGTTCGGACTATAGCTTCATGGGACACCTTGACCGACTGACATAATTTCTATTCATAATCTATTCATAATCTATTATAGACTTAATCCCATTTTTTGCATCTTTTCTGTTTTCCTTTCGCTTTGGCTTCAGATAGAGACAAAACGCCCCATATGTCTTAGTGAAAACACGAGACTGACACTCCACTGAGCATTAAAAGCAATGGAGGGATATTGTTGGAGGAATAGTTACATTCCTTATGATGGGGTCACACAGCATCCTACATAAGGCTGCATGTAGCATGCGACCTGGCATGGAGGGGTGATTGGGGGGGAAGCACTGAGTTCTTATTTGGCAAAACAAACAGAGGGAAATGGTTTCACATCAAAGAGAAGTGCAGGGGAAGGCAGGACATTCTGCCAGGGGTTGTCAAGTCACAGACTTTTTTTAACATCAATTCCCAACATGACATTAACCCTTAGTCTCCTAAGGGTTAGTCTCCTTAGTCTCCTAAGAGAACATTGACTCTAAAGCAATGAATGAAACAACGTTTCTGAAGCATACTGGGTGTTAATGTATTCATATGAGGGTTTCGTGATTGATAACCCATCAAGCCAATGCTCGTCGAAGTCCTTGAAACGTGAAAACCGAGAAGCAGGAGCAGGGATCTCATTACCAGCAAGGGTCAGAAGTGGAGCATGTCATCCTGCAGACTCGAGTTCTCTGTGCCATGAACCTTCTGGATCCAGCGGAGCAGCAGCAGCAGCAGAACCGGGAGCCCAAGCATGGAAAGCCGGGTGTTTTTGTGCAGGAGGCTGGCTTGTGGAGTAGGGTGCTTCTAGTCACTTAAGAGAGGAAGTTGGGTTTTCTGACCCACCTAAGTGGAGCTGAGTGCCTCAGGCTGGGGCTTGCAGCAGTGAAGACCCTCTGGGGACTTAATAGAGAGGCTGGGTTTGTTGACTCGGAGCTTGAACTGAATGCCTTCAGGTTGAAGCTTACAACAAGAGTGGTATGCCCCTTTGGGCATTAATTAACAGACCCGAAAGAACTTTGTAATACGTCCTGCTAAACGTCTCAACCCTGAGCATTCTCACTGGCATTATAACTTGTTAACGTCCTCCGTGAAACCTTTAATCAAGAACTTTGCTTATGAGTGTTCTGTGTAGTCATTGCAAGGCTTATTGAAACCCAGAGAAGTGCTATCGAGAGCACTCATGAAGATAATAGCAAGATGCAGTGTGACTCTTTGTGTATTTTGTGTTATACACAACTGAGATTTCTATAACCGAGACCTGCCTTTCCGCCTAGTTACAAAGCTTCAAAGGAAATTAGGAGAAACCTTGTTTCTAAAAACCTCTCAGCACGTGAGAATTTAACGTGAGGATAAAGATGATGCATACATTTCTTTTGACTCCAAATTTATTTATAGTTTCTAGCTGCACTCAACAAGATCCGTTCTGTTTCCTGACATTCTGTCAATTAAGGCCCTATTCCAAAGTCAGTTATGTAAACATTGTCAACTAAACAATTCTTTATCTAGGCTAGAGATTCTGCTTCTTTGCTGCCCAAACAATAAAACGCCAGCAAGGGAAAACACAAACACAAAAACGCTGCCTGGCTTCTTCAGAAAGGTAGAAATTGAAATTTTAGCCAAATTCAAAGTGGAGTTTGGATTCTGAAGGTGCCCTCTTCAGCTATGCCAGTACTTCCCAAGTTTCACCCCCAAACATCTTCGATGACCACTCGAAAACTTAGAAGACCTCAAACGCCATTCGCCCAACTAGGATGTAGAACTTAGCTTTAGAAATTATGTCAGTCGGTCAAGGTGTCCCATGAAGCTATAGTCCGAACCCTTCAAAACCTGAAGTTCCTAACTGTCCCCTGCGTACTTTATGATGGAAGATGAGCATAGGAGCAGTCTCCCAGATATGTACACAGGGTTAAGTTACAAAGCCTTGCTGCAAGGATTCCAGCTCATGCATGTACGGGTTTATTACAAATACAGCATGCTAATCCAGCAGCAGCTCACCAGGGCAGTGATGCCACACACACACACACACAACAAACAAACAAACAAACAAACAAACAAATAAGGCATGTTTATGTGCTCCTGCAATTAGTGGTTGGCTGCAGACAAGTTCCCTCAGTGAAGACACTTGTCTTAATCCCATTTAGGCGCCTCTGAATAAAGACTCCAATCCAAGCTATGGTGTCCCAGGGCATTTGTTGGACCAGTTAAATTCCAATCTGAGAGATCCTTAAGTATATCATGGTAACTTTTTTTAAAATTCCAAAGTAGGAATCTTAGTGGATGTTCTCGAAGGACACAGGGTGAGCATGAGGGCTTATTACGAAGAAGTTCTCAGGAAATTCAAAACTGCGTAGTGAGAAAAAGGCCAGGGAACTACCAAGGAATTTCCCCCCCTATCTTGACAAGGCACCTACCTCTTCTTCTAGGACTGTCCTGGGAATATTTTGCTTTCAAAAGTATATAGAGGTAGATGGAAGATAAATAATAGCTTCACATCTTGATATTTTCGTTTAATAAAGGTTCTATGATTTTATACCAATATATTTTACTTAACCATCATGCATACACCTACATATACCCATACACTTACCCATACACATATATGTACCAATATACCTGTGCATATATTTTTGTTGCTCTTTCTAAACTATATATGTCATTACCACTGCTGGCATAGTGGTTGCTCCTGGGCTGCTAATCATAAAGTCAGCTGTTAGAAACCATCAGACGCTTCTCAGGGCTTTCTACTCCTATGAAGTCTCAGAGACTTGCTGGAATGGTTCTACCCTGCCCTGTTGGGTCCCTGTGAGTTGATATTGACTCCATGGCAGTGAATTTGGTTTGATGAGAGTATTTAAGATTTGGTGGAGCAATAGTTAACAGTTCATACAATTCAATAGTTCAGTCAGATCAAGAAGGATTGCGCAGTTGTTACCACAATTAACTTTGGAACCTTCTCTTTCTTCTAGCTCACGTTTATTCTCACTCCCCATTTCCCTAAGCCTCCCCTTCTGTACCCCCAGGCAGTCGTCAGTCCAGCTGCTGGCTTCATAATCCCACCCATCCTGCTTTCCTTCGACAGATAAACACACCAAGGGCAAACCAAAAACAAGGACAAATAAAGCAGGAAAAGCGTTCAATCTAAGAGAAAACAGAAAATATTAAAAAATTGGGAAAAGTTGGGTCCAGAGGGAGATCAAATTATAAGGTGTTAGATTCCAGGTTAAGCATGGCTGCTAAAATCCACTTTATAATTTTTTTAAAAAAATTTTTCATCTGGTATTAGAGTTGTTAATGTGCCTAGCCTATGTACATGGGGATTCCCCAGTGACTGAATCCATGTACTCACAATCCAATAAGACAGAGTCGTGTCCACCATCCAGTGTGAACCCCCCATTCTCCATCCTGGCAATCGCTAGGACATCATGTTTGGTGAAGGACAGGGGCAGTAAGTAAAGAGACATGCCCTTAAGAGGATGGATCGACATGGCTGTAATGATGGGAGTGATTGTGAAGATGGCGCTGGACCAGGCAGTGTTTTGCTCTGTTGTACATCACTTTATGAAGCGACGTGTCTTTCATCCCATTCTGTCTTCTGTTTAATTCTCGTTTTTACTACACCTCTGTTATTTCTTCAAGTTTCATATGAATCATCTAGATGCACATTTGCTGTTATTCTGGTATTTATTCTTGGGTTGTTCTTCTAGTGCAAGCACCCCCTCCCCCCGCCTTTGTTTTCCTGGTGTCTCATTTCCTCAGGCTTGGTCCTACCCCCGTGGAGGCACTTAAACGTTTTTCTTTTGAATTGGCTGTTCGCGTGCTCTCATAGCATTTCTTCTAGAGTGTCTTCAGAGCCATCTCGTCCTGTTTTTGTGTGTTTGTGTTCAATGAAATTGGAAGCGGTCTGTTCTAAGACACGGTCGTGTTTGTGGTGCTTCACCCTGATGTTTGCTTAGTTTGGGCTTCATCTGTCCGGGCAGCAGGGCAGGCCTGCTACTCTGACCACTCGTTTGACAGCCCTGGGGCCAGGTGACTTTGGCAGTGGGCAAGAGTATGGGCATGAGTCAATGGACGGGGAGTTGGGGTGGGCACTGGCTGGTGTCTGTCCTGGACCCAGTGGTGGCGGCACTTTCCGCATTGGCGTTGCCCCTGCAGCTGGGAAAAGATAGGGGAAAGTGAGGGGTGGGTAAGAGGGGGAGAAAAAAATCCAAAGGGGAACATGTAAACAAGGACCCTAGGAGAGGAGACTCCTCAGAAGGAAGAAAGCGATAGCTGGTCATTATTTTAATTAGCCGGTCTTTGCTTTTATACACATACGATGTCTCTCTATATCTCTATAAAGAAGAGGCTCCAGTAAGTTTGTGAAGCAATTTATGCAAAAGACCATGGATCCCCCTCATGCATATTTTGATGCTCCCTTGTATTAGCTACATGCTGTTTGTATTTTTGCCTTTAAAAAGCGCTTCTTGTGTACACTTCGCCTCTCTACGCAAGCGTCATAACCATTTTGCGACTGATTGGTGGCACTTTGTTAACAGTTTACTTTTGTTTGAATGATTTATCACAGTGCGTGGGCAGTCTTGCCTTGTCATTGGTGACCTAATGGACACATGTTTTCTTCTAATTCTGGTAAATCCACCACTCTTGCTTTACCCCTTGTGCTTGTCGGGTCTGCCTGTGCCCGGGGGTCTCTGACGGGAGGTTGCCACTCAGTGCTTGCTGCCAGGTTCCTCATGAGCTTCTGGGGGTCAGGGAAGAGGCAGGCCGCAGAGAAGACCTCCAAGGGAGACTCCGGCAGGGAGCGATCGGGACCCAGCTCTTGGAAAGTGCCAAGCCACAGTGTGCTTCCCGGTGGCTTCTGTTTGTTTATTTTCTGACTCCCGCTCAAAGGCTTCGGTGGTTGCCGTCCCTTCTGAGATCCAACAGGGATGATTCCCAACTGTCTGCTCATGTTTCTTTCACAGGGAGAAAAAAAAGAAAAACCAAGCCTCACCTCTAGAATACTCCGGAGAGGTGCCAAGGAACTCCATCCAAAGCCAAACCCAGAAAACCTTGGACACCTGTGTGTGCTTGGGTTCACGGATCCGATGGCTCTGGGTTGGCCGCTCTGATCTCCCAGGGACTCAGGGCTTCGAGGCCCTGCCCCACATGGCACAGCAGGGCAGGAGGGAGTAGCGGCCGGTTTGTGTGACCACCATCTTGCTTTTCTTACTTAGTCCCAGTCCTGCTGCGAGACTCCGCAGGGCCCTGCTGCCTATGCGTAGTTGCACAGATGGGCTATTTGAAAGTCTGATATTCCGGAAGCTGTCCATATTTATGCAGCCTTAAACTGTGTGTCGAGGATGGCTAAGGAAATGGACCTGCTTCCCCACATAAACTTGTGGCCCTGTGCGCATTCCCGCACTGTCGTCAAGTGATGCTGGCTCACCTGTCGGAAGGATAGCGTTGCCCCTGTGGTTTTCTGAGACGGTAATTGGTTGAGAGTAGAAAGGCCCCTCCATTTCTCACTCTCTGAGTGGTCGGTGCTTTCAAACTGCGGCTGCCTGGTGCATCACAGTTGAACTGGTCACCGCTACCCCACCGGGACTCCTCGCGGGCAAATCGAGCTTCTAAAACGAATGCGAAGGAAGCATTTTACATCTTGTGAATTGACTGATGAGTCCCTCTCTAGGAAATTCCTGGCCAGCAAGCCTTCTCGGAGTTGCTATGCAGATGAAGGGTTTCTTCCCAGGTCTACAGAGAAGGGCATTTTCCCCCTCAGAGATTGGGTCAGACATGGTTCTCTAGAGAAACAAAAATTAGGACACTTAGGGGTTTATGTAGATGAATTGATAGATAAATAGATGCAACACGAACAAAAATAAACAGCTGATTAGTCCACAGAGCAGCACAGAGGGCTCAGTTCAACTCATAAGGGCTACTGGAAGCAGACAGCTGAGTCTTCTGTGGTGCAATACAGGCAGTCCATCCACAGCAGTTCAGTCATAGGCAGCTGTGTTAGTCCGGGTAGACTAGAGGAACAAATTCAAGGACACACATATCGATATAAGGAAAGGGCTTATATACAAAAGGAATGTGACACTAAGAAGGCATCCCAATCCAGTCTAGTACAAAGTCATATGTCCAATATTAACCCATATGTCCAAAAATCAGTCTATAAAGTCTCCTTCCCACTCACGAAGTCACAGGTCAGTGGGTGCAGAATTCTGACACTGGCAGAAGTCTCCCCATGGCTTCTCGATTCCAGGGCTCAGGGTCCATCAACAGCATGCCGCTCCAGCTTCAGAGGTCTGGCTCCATCAGGGCAAAGCTGTGTGGTCTCTCTGCCAGCTCCTCCAACTTCTCGGAGGCTGCCATCTTGTCTTTTCCATGATTAATCGTCTCTGAAACTAACTCCCAACAACTGGGGGAGATAGCTTCTTATCTTCACAAGGGAAATATTGTGAGATTTTCCAGACATATCAGGAGAAAGTCATGCCACACAGAGGCCTCATTGGCTACTCAATGGCTATCTCCAGATTAATAGGCTAGGCTCCACCCCTACATTTCAATCATAAAATTAACATAAGCACATGACTGCCACAGCAGCAGACAGCAGGGTGGGTCACCAACAGTCAGCCAGATGACAGAGTCCAACAGGCCTCAGCTCAAGTGATGTATACACCAGCCGTGTGGCGAGACAAGTCTCGAAGGAACCTCAAACTATAGCGGCAGGGTCTACGGGTTGTGTGTTCCACAGACATTGTAGCTCACAAGTTGAGGGAGAGAACTAGCTAAGGCAGTCACACACTGCTCTGGTCATCAGTGAGCAGAGACAGAAAGATGAGGCTCCCCGAGCCATTTAACTCTTTGCCCTCAATTACACTGAGCCCTTATCAATCCCACATGTGTGTGCATTGGCCAGGTGGGCACAATAAGCATGCCTATCGCAGAGATCATGTGGGCACAGGCCGAAATTGGTTGTTCAACTAAGGGTATGTTTTAAAAGAAAGCAACACAATTAATTACAGAATAATAGCAACAACAGAATGTGTAAGTCCTGTCATCAGGAGGCACTGTTTGCCTTCATTTGACTAAAGAGTCAGGTTCCCACACCAGCAATGGTTTATTGAAACGAAGAAGGGTATTAGTATTCTTAGTGAAGAGGAGGATGGACTGTGCAGTGCTAGCCTTCGTCTCCCGGAGATGAAGTCTCTTACAATATGTATTCATTTCCCTGTGCCAAGTGCCTTATGGCACAGGACCAGGCAGTGTTTTGTTCCACTGTTCATAGGGTCACTGTGTTGAAGACAACTTGATGACCCCTCACAACAAGAAATGCTTTGGACATTGTGTTAGTCCAGGTTGACTAGAGAAACAAATTCATAGACACTCATTTGTGTATGAGAAAGAGCAATTGTATATTGAGAAAATATCCCTGACCAGTCCAGGTCAAGTCCGTAAGTCCAATATTAGCCCATATGTCCCATACGAGTCCATAAATTCCTCTTTAGACTCACGCAGCACATGCAAAGATGCTGAATGCAAGAAGGTAACAGGCCAAGGGGTGGAAAGTCTTGTGATCCAGGGGCAGTGGAAGCATCTCAGTGCTGGTGTGAGTCTCCACGTGGCTCTTCCAGCTCCAGGGCTTGGCTCCATCAGTGTCGCTCCATGTGGCTTGTCAACAAGAAAGTGAGACAGAGAGTGTGTTTTTACCTCTAGGGAGGAAATACAGAAGTACCTAGAATCCCCAGGAGAAGGCCATGCCCACACATTGGCTGTAGCCTAATTGACAGACTAGACTTCACCCCTTCACTCAAGTTGATAGGAGATTATGTAATTGCCCCATACACAGTCATTGAAATGTTAGGGAAAGGTGAAGTCTGCTTGCACAATGCTGGGTTATGCTAATAAAGGTATGCATGCAGTTGTTCTCAAAGTTGTATCCCATTGCAAAGGCTTCGGGTGTCAAAGGGATACATTTTGGGATATTGGTCTGTGTACTCTCATGGAGGTCATGAAAACACTGTAGTATTACACTGTATCTAAGATGCTAATGATTACATGCCCTTACTAAAAATATTAAGGAAAAAATTAGATTAGAACTGGTATTATCTATCTAACTCCTTACCTATTTCATGAGATAGGGTTCTTCCTGGAAAAGTTTTTAGAGCTGATTTTTTCCCCCTTGTAATTTTACAAACCAAAAAAACTCCAAAAAACCCTTGCCGCAGAGTTGATTCTGATTTGTCAGCAGTCTAGGTGACAGAATCTATATGGAATTTTTATGGAAGCAGAAGATGTCATGTTCCTCCTTTATCGAGACTACTGAATCACTGGCAGAGGTCTCCATCTGGCCGCCCCAGCTTCAGAGGTCTGGCTCCATCAGGGCAAAGCTGTGTGGTCTCTCCACCGGCTCCTCCAGCTTCTCTAACACTGCCAGCTCGTCTTGTCCGTGATTAATCGTCTCTGAGACTAACTCCCAACAACTGGGGGAGATAGCTTCTCATCTTCATGAGGGAAATATTGCGAGATTTCCCAGAAGTCTCAGGAGAAAACCATGCCCACATGGAGGCTTCATTGGCTACTCAATGGCTACTATCTGCAGATGAACAGGCTAGACTCCACCCCTACATCTCAATCATAAAATTAACATAAGCACATGATTGCCACAGTATGTATATACATGTACAGGGTGTATATACACACATATGGTGATACTAGTGGTGGTATAGTAGTGATATATATATGTATATTTCAATTCAACCTTTTTGGGGTTGATATCAATTACATTAATAATGTGTGACCATCAACCACAATTATCACCACGTCTTCATCATTTACTGACAGAAACAAAGTGCTCCCCAAATGGTAGCTCCCCTCAGTCCTCCCTTTATACCCATTGGTCTAATCCTGTAACTTCATGTAAATGAGATCCTACAAAATGTATCCTTTTGTGATTGACTGACAGCACACGGCTTAAGTACTTTTCAAGGTTTACCCATATGGTAGCTTGTAGAACTTCATATTTTTTAATGGATGATTAGTATTCCATTGTTTGTAGTTACCACATTTTGTTTATCCATTTATCTATTCATGAGTATTACAAGTTGTTTCTACTTTTCAGCTATTGTGGCTAGTGCTACACTGAAGATTGGTGTACATGTGACTTAAAAAAATGGGAAGTGAGTAATGAGACTGGTAAGGGTAAGCTTCACATATAGTTACACTTGAAATAGTTCAAAGGAAGCAGTGAAAATCGACAATTTAAACCTGTTCATAGCTCATGAATTTTGTTGTTTGCATAGAACATTGTTTGTTTTAATTTTAGTTTCGTTTCAGTTAGCAGTTGCCACTTAATCAGAGAGGCTGAAGTACATTCTTAAAAAACACTGCAATTAATATTTACAAAAGTAAATGTAAGAAAATGGAAATAATTACGTGTCAATGTCGATTTCAATACATATGTAGCATCTAGGACAGTGATTCCCAACCTTCCTAGTGCCACAAGTCTTTCATACAGTTCCTCACGTTGTGGTGACCCCCCCACCATAAAATTATTTTCATCGCCACTTCATCACGGTAATTTTGCTACTGTTATGAATCAGGCAACCCCTATGAAAGTGTCGTTCAACCTCCAAAGGACTTGTGGCCTACAGGTTGAGAACTGCTGATCTAATACTTTTGGAAAACCCAGTAGAATATGAGATGGTCCCCTTTTCCTCTATAGTGGAAAAGAAACAAAATGAATGGGATTATACTACAAGGTATCATTCACAAAAGTTGCTTTATTGCATTGGTTGAAACTTCAAGCATAATGGGGCTTTGGTATCTGGCGTCCATCCTACGAGAAAAGGATATGAAATCACTATGGTATTGAATTGTGAAGTACAATGTTTTCTGAAAGCGTCTGCCTGATTGCTTCTATTACTTTAAGGAAGTTGCCTCTCTAGTGTGCGAATGAAAGTGTGTGCCTTGTGGTCGGTTCTGACTCATACTGACCCTGTATACAAATCCCAACAGGACACTGCCTGGACCTACCTCCATCTCAGCGTTGTGATGTCTGAGCCCATTGTCTGAGCCACTGTGTCAGTCCATCTCATTGAGGGCCTTCTTCACTTTCGCTGATCTTGGACTTTGAGAAGCATATTGTCCTTGGCACCTGGCCTCCCTGATAACACACACAAAGTATGCGTGACGTAGTCTCACCCTCCTCGATTACACGGAGCGGCCCAGCTGTACTTCTTCCCTTGGCTTCTAAGCTGTCATCTTCACAGGAGCCGATTTTCAGAACCTTTTCTACTGAGGCATTTCTGGTGGGTCCACACTGCCTACCATCTGGCTAGAAGCAAGGTACTTAAGCATTGAGGCCCCAGGGCTCTTACACACAAATATGCACACGCCTGTACAACGGGGTAAGTGAAAAGCAACTGCCGTTGGGGTTCCAGTTCATGCATACTTGAACTTAGTCTAGACAAAATGTGTTCAAACATGTCTGTGTATCCAGTGGATACACAGTTAACTCTGTGATAACATTTGTCTTAGACTTTTTGAGGTGCCTTTAAAAAAAAAAGATTTCAATCAAAAAAGATGGTTCGCAAGGGACTCTGCTGGGTCAGTTCCATTCAAGACAGGTCAGCACAGAAGGTCATGGTAGCTGTTTTATTGCTATCTATTGAGATGATCTTAAAAAGAGTCTTTTCATTAGCTATATGTCTTGATGCACCTGGAATTTTTTTTTTACCCTAATATTGATTCTCAGTGGTCTTGAATAACCCGCCAGCCACTCCATGGGAGAAAGATGTGGCTATCTGCTTCCATTACGATTTCCTATCTTTGGGCAGTCCAGTGTGTTGGGTAGGGTCACTGTGAGTGCAGAATTGACTAGAAAGCAATGGGTTTATTTTGTGGGGAAAACTGAACCATCCTTGCACTTCTGTGAATATAACTTACTAGTCATGTTGTGTTCTTCTAACAGCTCTGAATTTTATTTGCTTACATCTTTATTCTTATTTTTACATGTATCAGAATTAGGCTTTCTGTGTAAAATAGGTCAGATATCACATACTGGATGGCTCTCACACACTCCATGAACATTTGTTAATGTTTACCTTTTGTTCCAAGGCAAGCCTCCCCAGACAAAGCACGGCTGCTGCAGTGGGTGGAAGCGGTGCCTCGTTGCCACTGTGCCCATTCCTTTCACAGGAAGCAGGCTCCTGTCCTCCTCAACATGAACAGACATGGGTTCAAGTCCCACTCTGGTTTCTTCCCAGCTGTAGGAGTTTGGCACATGGGTTTAACCTCTTTGTGAAGCCATTTTTTCACATCTCCAAAGTGTGTATGAGGCCAAGTTAGCCTTCAGGTGAGAGTTCATCAAAAAGGTTTATAAATGACTTATCATGTAGCAGGTTAAGGAACCCTTATAGCCCAGTGGGTTAAGCGTTGGGCTGCCAATGACGGGGTCGATGGTTCGAGCCCACCCACTGCTCCTAGGGAGGAAGGTGTGGCAATTTGCTCCAGGAGACATGTCCATCTCTGAGACTCTGTGAAGCAGTTTGCCTCTGTCCTGCAGGGTCACCATCCACTTGACAGCAGGGGGGTGTGCGGGGCACTGGCTGAGATGCTTGGTGAATGGTAGCGCCGATGGCCATGTGAGTTTTTTACACCAGCAGTTTTCCTCGTGCTGTTACAGACTTAAATGCATCCCGGGCTACCTCAGCTACATGCCCAACAACGAAGGCTATGGGATGATGCGTCTCTTGCATCATATTGCACACTGCTTCGATAGCCGCTTTCCCCATAGTTGAACAGGGTTAACGTGAACTTCCAAAGTTGAGGCTCCACGCAAATTTCCCTCGGAATGAGAGCCTGGGATGTAGGCGGCAGCCACAGGCTTAAACAAAACCGAGTGAACGAAACTTGTGATCTCTCCTCGGAAATGTGGCCAAGTGTGAAGTAACTACTTAATTATTATTTTAAGTATAGGCTGCGAAACAACTTATGTTGGCTTGTAATGAGCTTCCTGCCTCCAAACTCACGGAGACTGCCAAGAAAATACTCGCATTGGCAAGTGGAGTAAAATATCATTCTTAAGACCTAAGAGGTCTGGCTGGATTCCAGGACTCTCTTGAGAGGAGCGCTCGAACCTGCCATGGATTATTTCGCTCCTCTGTTGTCAGGGAACAGATTTGATCATGCTTCTAGCTTATGTGTGCTGAAAGGAAATTCTCAACACCCACCTACTCAGAAGATACTCATGATATAGTATTAGAGTCTGCCGACACCATCACCAACCAGTCCACGCAAGCCCAAAGCCTGGGAATCTATTTTGTTCTTCTGCTTGACCTCCCCCTCCTCGACACCCCCAACACCTAAAACAAGCCAAATAGCTCTGGAATTCACAGCTCATCTTGTTATTTTTCCTTTTCACTGCATTAAATCTTCCTAAATGGGTATTCTGATCAGTACTCCCCTATTTGAAACTTTTCAATAATTTACTACTGTGGACAGAGGTCTTTCGCATGGACTGAAGACCCTCTGATGGGGCCTCGACTTAACTGTCCTTTTACCTTATCCTTCCACCTTGCTCTCCTTCCAAAAGAACTTTCTGAAGGTCCTGGGCACACTCTCTACTTGTGAGAACTGGCTTATGCTTGCACAGGCTTTTCCTTCCTCGGGAAAAAAAAGAAAGAGAAAGTCCTATTTATGATATACCGCAAGTCTCAAGAGTCATCTTTCTCTGAAGCCTTCTCTCCTCCTCCTCTCCCGTTCAGCAGAATTAATCATTTTATCCTACCATCAAAAGAGCTATCTGATCATTAGAGGATGGATCCTGCTACATTATGGGAATTTGCTTATGTGGCTGTTTCTACACTTGGTTGTGAGGTCAGGGACAGCAAGACGGAGTCAGCCTGGTATTTACCACTCCAGGAACTCCCTATTGTTTGACCCTATTGTTTAAAGGAGCATTTACATCTGCAAGTGGCAGATATATGACTAAAGATGAATGCATTTCACCGTATGCTGGCTTTACAAATAAGCATGAGCTGAATTAAACGACTACTTTTTAAAAGACAAAAATGTTCCAGATATTAGTCTAGGTCTCAGAGTATTGCGATAAGAGGGAGGACCTTACAAAGCAAGCTTTAGAACCTTTGGGCTTAAAGGAAAAAAAAATGCTGGACTTATAAAAATGAAACTTCTATAGGACAGGTGATACAAATTACAGGTGAACAAAATCACAAGTTAACAAGGCAGGAGAAAGTACTGTGCAATATCCAAATCATTACAAACAACAACAACAAACAGCAAGAAAAAAGGCAAATAACCCAATAGGAAAAAAAAAAAAAGAAAAAACAGGCCGAGTACAAGAACTGATCATTTACAAAGCAGGAAATCACATGGTCCAGAACCATGATCAACTTTATTATCATTCACAGTCATGAGAAAATGACTGTGGGGGTGGTGAGGAGGCAGGGTAGGTTAAGGAAGTCAAGACAATGGTGACCCTTGAGAATAGGCCACATCTTTGGGAGCAGATGGTTCTTCTGGGTTACTGGGAAGAACCAATGTGCTGGTTGTGTTCACTTTGCAAAAAAAAAAAAAATCACCTGGCTATGTTCAAATCTGCTGTAGAAGACCTTTTAAGATTTTATAACACAAAGGTGCCACGTGGAGGACTGTGAGCACTTGACCCCAGTCACAATATTCTCAGGCGTCTTCCACATGCCTGCGAAAGGTGGACAGCGAGTCAGGAAGACTGAAGAAGAACCACGATCTCCGAGTTCTGATGTCGTGAAGAACACTGACTATTCATGGCAGAACAACAAACAGACCTGTCTTAGAAGCTGTACAACTAGATCTTCTCACATATTTTGGACATGTGATGAGGGACACCAGGCTTGGTGGAAAGTCAATGAAAAAGAAGACCCTGAACAATATGGATCGACACAGTGGCTGTAACAAGGGGTTCAAACATTGGTTGTGAGTATGGCACAGGACCGGGCAGTGCTATGTTCCATTGTACACAAGGTCTCTGTCAGATGGAACCAAATCTACCACTAATAACATACTGCATATACTCGCGTATACGTCGACCCGAATATCAGCCGTGGCACCTAATTTTACCACAAAAAAAGCTGCCTTAAAAAAGTGCTGGTGGGCTGAGCCCCGGTGGCGTAAGTGGTTGAGTGCGGGACTGCAGCCCGCGGGCTTCTGGGTTCAAATCCAACGGTGGCTTTCAGGAGCAGTGCTGGGTAGCTCCCACGACCACCAGAGGGCAGTGATGCCGTAAGAAAAAGTGGTGGGAAAGAAGTGCCGAAAAGCTTTGCTTATACATGAGTATATATGGTAACATACATTAAAAAATTTTTTTTAACGGTTTAGAGGTTTGAAAATATTTTTCAACAGATTTTACTAACTCTTTGCAAAAAGAGGAGAAGAGCAAGCTATTATTTTTGCCTCAGAGCTCAGCCCAGATTGCCAAGATAGCACCCAGTATCGGTGATGGTGTGGTGAAATGGTGTCCTCTCCTACATGGTCACGGGGTGTAAATGGGCACTACCCTGTGGAAGGATGACATGACAATCAGACTGATAATAGTGAGTGAAAAATTGCAGCAAATGTGAGCATGGTGCTGGAGAAGGAAGAATCTCATTGTGTCGTAGTTAGGGCTGTTATGCGCTGGAACACACTCGGTGGCACGTAACAGCAAATCAAGAAAAACGACTCATTTCTATGACCAAGCAGTTTTGCTTCCAGGGGAGTCTGTCCTGCTAAAACATTGCACAAATGCACAGGTACAGCACAGAGATGTTCATCACAGCACTGCTAGGAAACAATCTAAATATTTACAGATAGAAATGCTTACAGCTGTCTGCCTATGAGACATTAAATGGGGAGTCAGCTGAATGATACCTGGTAAAACTTGTGAAAGTTGGAACCTACTGTATACACGTGTATATACAAGTTTTTCAGCACATTTTTTAATGCAGTTTTTTTGGGGGGTAAAATTAGGTGTCTTAGGGGATATTTGGGTCAGCTTATACTCGAGTATATATGGTATGTAAGAAGAGCCTGTCAAAGGAAAACACTAAATATTTCTCATTAAAAGGAAAGATAGAAAAGGGGTGAGGGTGCACCCTATCAAAGGTGGAAACCTTGTGAGATTTGGTCGAGCGAGGCAGTCCATGCAGTTCTCACTCTCATAGGTTTTGTTGCATAAGATACGACACCCATTTGTTAAAGGGAAAAAATCTAGATGCTTTCCCTCTAGGGAAACAGTGTGTAGGAACGTGTCCATACTGAGCAGTGTTTGAGCAGTGAGGACTGGTTAGAGAGAGACCCTCGCTGTCCGCTGGCAGATAGCATTTCTGTTGTTGGACTCAGATGCCGTGACCCTCTCCTTTACTACTTTTGTTAAAAGGAGGCTTTGCATCATTTCCCTGAAAGTGTTTATGGAGAGAGTTCTGCACCCGGCCTGCAGCCGCTGGTGAGGTGGATGCTTGGGCCACATACTTGTACCTGGTATAAGACGATTGCAGAAATCTGGGTCAAGAACTGTACTGTCTAATACAGTAGCCATGAGTCAGATGTGGCCCTACCAAACCCCCTGCCATTTTGCCCATCCCAACTTTATAGCAGCCCTCTCGAGCGCTTTCTCTCTGGAAGCAGACAGCCTTCTCTTTCTCCCATGGAGTGGCTGATTGGTTTGAACCAATGACCTGAAGTCAGCAGTCCACAGCTGGCAATGTGGCTGGTCCACATGGAGACTGACTTTCGGTGTACATTTTCCAGTGTTCCTGAAGGCTTACTGTGACAAGAGGTGTCAAAGGCCTCGTTGATACATTGTAATATCAATTACATATTGAACACTATTTTTTAAATAAAAATACGGTGTTTTAATATGGTGTAAAAGAAGATTTTCTTTTTCTCCCCCTCTGGTTTGTTTTTACTTAAAAAAAACCCATAGCCTTTAGAAAATGTAAAAGGATGAATATAGCTCATACTTCACTGCTACTGGAAGGCTAGTTATGAGTATAAAACTTCCATGAATCGAGAGTCTGGCTGTATTTTTCTGAATCCTGCATTGAGGATAATGTTTGAGGGTTTTTTGGTTTTTTTTGGCATCACTGCCTCTGGTGGTCGTGGGCACTACCCAGCGCTGCTCCTGAGAGCCGCCGCTGGATTTGAACCGCCAAGCCCATGGGCCACAGTCTCGCACTCAACCACTTAACGCCACCGGGGCTCAGCCGAGGCTAATGTTTCCTCATTGATTTATTATTGTGGTTGTCGCTAAAGGAAAATAATACCCATGCTACTTACCTTCATACATTCAATCAACTACCTGCCCAGTGCATTATGGCAGCTCTTCTAATGTACTTATTTTCAAACCTCTGGGTTATATTTGAGTCAAGTGCCCATGAAAACACTGTAATATTACACTGCATCTAAGATGCTAATGATTACTTGCCCTCACTAAAAATATTAAGGAAAAAATTAGATTAGAACTGGTATTATCTATCTAACTCCTTACCTATTTCACGAGATAGGGTTCTTCCTGGAAAAGTTTTTAGAGCTGATTTTTCCCCCCTTGTAATTTTACAAACCAAAAAACTCCGAAAAACCCTTGCCGCAGAGTTGATTCTGATTTGTCAGCAGTCTAGGTGACAGAATCTATATGGAATTTCTATGGAAGCAGAAGATGTCATGTTCCTCCTTTATCGAGACTACTGAATTAAAATCGCTGTATTTGTGGTCGACAGCAGAGCGCTTCACCATTGCACCACCAGGGCTCCTTAACTTTTGACAAAGCCCTTTGGATTGTGTCAAACCCGTCTTGAGAACACCGCTTTTGAGCCACACTGCCTGGCTTCACAGTTCCCCCCTGCCAGTTACGATCTGCACCGCCATCTTTGTGCTCATCTGCGCATTCCTAGGAAATTAAGAATGTGGTCATCTTAGCTATTGCCCTATGGTTGCCATGGACTTGAAACGAGTAGCTCTGTGTTACATGAGCCGATCTGTGTCATGGGCTCGACCCAGGGCCTGGCCAGAGCAAGCACAGTGACATGTGGTTCACCTGTTCATCCTTGGAGGTGGCTGTGCTCTTGAACTTGATCTGACTCTCTCTCTTCCGTGGAATAAAACACCACCCGACCCTGCATTATCCTCGCAATTGTTAACTGGAGCGCAGCATTATGACCACTGTGTCAATCCATTCCATTGAAGATCTCTTACTTACTTCTCCCCTGATCTTTTACTTTTGCAAGCCCGGTGGCCTTCTCCTGGGACTGGTCCCACCCGATGACAGATCCAAAGCATGTGCGACCAAGTCTTGTCATTCTAGAGGTCCTTCTCCCAACACAGATCGTTCTCTGAGCGGTCCATGGTCCCTTCCATACTCGTCACCAATACGGTAACTCACAGGCATCGGGTTTTCTTTGGTCTTTCCAACGTTAGCATGCACGTGAGGTGACTGGAAATACCATGACTTGAATTAGGTCTTGGTCCTTAAAAATGACATCATTGCTTTACGTACCATGTTAAAGAGATCCTTTGTTGCAGACTTGCCCAGTGCATTATGTTGTTTGATTTTCTGATGCTGCTCCCATGGGCTTTGCTGATGGGTCCAAGTTAAATGGATGCTTTGACAAGTATATGCTGGTCCTGATGTTATTTATTGGTCCAGTCGTGAGGGCTTTTGTTTCCTTTATGTTGAGATGTAATCTAGATCGGAAGTTATGGTCTTTAACCTTCATCAGTAAGTGCTTCAAACCCTTCTCTGTTTCAGCAGGCAAGCGTAAGTCAGCTGCCTATCTCAGAGTTTTCCTCGAATCCCGATGTCATGCTCTCCTTCATATAGTCTTGCTTCTCAGATTATTAGTCATCATGCTATAGTGCAAGGATACATCAAAGATGCTCACCTTTCCCGAGCTGAAACCACACAGACTCCCCTTATTCCGTTTGGACAACTGCCTCATGCAAAATTTAACAATGGCTTTGAGTAAATCCAAACAACAGGTTTTGCATGAGCACAATTGTGTTTTCCGGAACTAGTCATTATGTGCAATGTTATCGGCACTTTGTTAGGATCCACACAAATACCTTGGTATAGTCAACGAAACACAGATAAACATCTTTCTGGTGTTCTATGCTTTCAACCAAGATCCATCTAATATCAGCAATAATATCTTTCGTCCAACTTGAATTTCTCGCAGTTCCCTGTCAATGTATTGTTGCAACCATTCTTGAATTACCTTCAGCAAAATGTTGCTTGCATGTGATATTAATGATATTGTTCAATGATTTGCCCATTTCATGAGGTCACCTTTTTATGGATCTTCTCCACTTGGTTTGATGTTTGGCGGGCTCCCATGTTTCTTGGCATAGAAGATTGAGGACTCTAAGTGCTATATCCACTTGTTGAAACATTTCAATTGGTTATACATCAATTCCTCAGCCTTGTTTTATCCCAGTCGCTTTATTACAGGTTGGAACGTCTTCATTCATTACCACTCACTCTTGGTAATATGCTGCCTCCTGAAATGGTTGAACGTCAACCAATTCTTTTTGGTACAGTGACTCTGTATTGGTTCTCTCTTCTTTTGACACTTTCTGGATTGTTTAGTATTTTGCACATTCATTCAGTATTGCAACTCAAAGCCTGATTAAATTGTTTTTATTATTTAAGAAATTATTTGATTTTGTTGTTGTTCAGATCTTTCAGCTTGAGAAAGACCAGGTATATTCTTTCCCTTGCTTTCCAACTTCAAGTCATTTTACTTTTATTATAACACTTTAGTTTGTCTTTTTGAATTGCCCTTTGAAATTTCCTGCTCAGATCTTTACTTTAATCATTCTATGTGTAACAGCAAATTGAGGAGTTTTTCCCTGACATTTATTTTGTATTTTTATTCATTTTTTTCTTTTTAAAGGATCTTTGCTTTTTTAAAAGTATGCTGTCTTTGATATCATTCCATGATGTGTCATTAGTGGCAGATCTATTCTTGAGATGGTCTTTAAATTCAGATACAATATGCTTAAAGTAGTATTTTGGCTCACATGGACCTTAATTTTATCCAGTCTCATCTTGAAATTGTTGATCAGAAGTTAATGACCTGTTCCACACTTGGAATTGGACCTTGTTCTGACTGATAATGTCAAGTTTCTCCACTATCTCGTTGCACAAATGTAGTTGATTTGATTCCTGTATATTTCATTCAGAGAGGTCCAGATGTGGTCAACATTACTGTTGTCCAAATAGATATTTGCAAAGGGTAAGTAATTCAAAAAGTCTTTCAAAATTCTGTCTAGCAATATTTTTTATCACCAAGGCAATATTTTCCAACTGCTCTTCTTTCTGTTTTTTTTTTCATTCTAGTCACCTTTAATTATCAATGCATCTTGGATTTGTTATTCAATCAATATTAGACTGTAGAGGTTTGTAAAAATCTTCAATTTCCTCTTTTTGACATTAGTGCTTGATGTATAAACTTGAATAATTCTGTTAACTGGACTTCCCTGAAAGGGTATGGATGGCTATTTTCCTATCGCTGACAGTCTTGTACTTCAGGAGAAAACTTGAAATTCCGCTTGAATCTGTTAGCCCTGGCCATAGAAGACCATATGATTGTTTGATTCAAAATACTCAAAAGCAGTCCCTTTCTGCTCACTAAGGACTAGGATATTGATCTTAATGCATCCTATTTTAAAATTTTTCCTACAGCTTGATTGGCATATAATTCACCTATCATACAACTTAATAATTCAATCACACCAAGAAGAGTCGTATAATCGCCACCAAAATCCATTTTTAGAACATTTTCTTCATCTTTATACTCTTCATTATTAGCTTCCCATTGTCCCCCACCCCCGACATCCCCTGCCGTACCCCCAAGGAATCATCAGTTACTCTGTCTATAGATTCACTACCCCTGGATTTCATCTACAGATCAACATTGAAACACTAACCAAGTAACAAAATGCCAAAGTAAAACAGATAAAAACTTCAATAGAAGATAGAGGAGAAACTATTAAAAACTAACAAATTTAACTGGATCATAAGGAAGATCAAATGATAAGGTTCTAAGTTTTAACTGCATCTGCACCATACACTGTCTAATACATTCTGAATGTTAGCAAGGTCATTCACGTTCCTGGTCCATGGTCAGAGGAGAATTCCCCTTTACTTTTTAAAATTTAACCTGAAACAGCTTTAAATGGATCAAAACAGAGATCAAATGGTAAGACAATACATTTTGACCTAGCTATGACTGCCATATTATTTATAATTCTTAGATAGCACAGGCTGGTGTGCTTCTTCCATGTGGACTAAGTTGGTGCCCAACTCTGATGTCTTCATGTTTAAAAACAAGACCTCAGGTGCTATTTTTTTTTCTTATAGCTGGACACCATCTACTTTCTCCCCCACACTTTGCTAAAACACCAATATCCTGATCTCTTTATGAGATTGAACATTAAGTCATGTCCCAAGAACTAAGTGCTCTTAGATCGAGTCTAGCATTGAGCACAAGCCCCTAATCCATTCACACATCTATAGTTTATGTATGTCTCTGGTTCACCAGACAGCATTATCCTTTTATGTTAGAGATTCTATTTCTGACATAGTTGCCAGCATCACAGCACACAGCCCCCGCAGCACAACAAACTGACAGAGGGATGGGGATCCTTGTGGTGGCCTAGAGGGTTATGAGTTGGGCTGCTCACCGGAAGGTACAAAACACCTGTACAAAAACACCAGCCACCCGGTGGAGAAAGATGAGGCTTGCTTCTCCTGTAAAGATTTACAGGCTCAGAAACTCCCTGGGGAAGTTTTTTCCTGTCCTATAGGAACCCCGTGTGAGTGAGAATGGACTTGATGACAGTGAGTGAATGATTGACAGCTTAGGGACCGAGGCTATATATTTAGAAAGTTCCGATTTAGGGTCTAACACCAAAGCCTTATTTTTGTTTTTAAATTATACATCAAGTAGTAGTTTGTATTTCGGATCATCTTTTTTGTGCTCAACAAGTTTAAAGCACCCCAGTGCTTGCTCCCTGATTTCTCTTCCTCTTGTGGACTCCTGTCGTCCATATCTCCCAAATGAATGCCCATCAACAGCCCAGGCCATCGTTTTATTTTTCCCTCCTTTACCATCTCCCTGCCCACCTCTTGGCAAACCCCAAAGTCTGTTTCCTTTGGTATGAAATTCTTTCTCTGCTCCCCCCCACCACCTCCTTAAAACAATGGCCTTGGGAGCGGAAAGGGGGATATGAGGGAGCTGATGTCAAGGAGTTCAAGAAGGGAAAAAAAATGTTTTGAAGCTGACTGTGGCAGCAATTGTACAATACTGCTTGCTGTGATGGAACTCTGGACTGGTCTATCTGTATTAAAGCCCCCATAAAATGGATTTCAAAAACAAACAATGACCTTATGTCACCTTTGTCCTCTGGTGTGCTGGCTCATTTCACTCAGCATGATGTTCCCCCGGTGCATCCGTGCTGTCAGGTGCTTCGTAGTTCTGTCACTATTTTCCAGTGAAGCGTAGTAGTCCATCGAGTGTATGTAGCAGAGTCTCTTTATCCCATTTTCTGCTGATGGACATTTAGGTTGTTTCCATCTTTTAGCGACTGTGAAGAGTGCTGCGATAGATATGAATGTGCATATGTCTGTTTGTGTTATGACTCTGACTTCTTGGGACTATACAACAACAAAAAAAAGGAACGATGTCTATTTATTGCCATTTCTGGCTTAAAGTAATCCTTCCCAAGTGTCACAATGTAGAAATTCGTTTCCTGTATAGTTCATTTCCCCCCCTAAATTGGATAAAAGCTCCGCTGGGTGGAGCTTTCAAAGTACGCATTTTTCACGATAGATGCTAGCGCACCCAGTGACGTCTCCTGGGAAGGTTCTCTTTGGTCACAGTGAACTTTTGTGTGTATGTGTGAAAACAGTTTTGCTTGAACCTCATTTTTTTTTTTTTTTGGTGATAGCTGATAGCGTGCTGCTGTGAAATTTTGCTTCCTGTGCATAAAACAGTGCAGAAACTGCTGGGATGGGAAAAGCAGCTCACAAGGACAGCACTGTGAAGAAAACTCAAGTGTCTGAGTGTTTTTCTTGTTTCAAAAGAGATGAAATGTTGATTGACGACAAACCTCATTCTGGAAGTCCTTCAGCTTCCCAAAGGGATGAAAAGGTCAACAAAATTCGTGCACTTGTGCTCACAGACTCTCAGTGGACCACTAAAGAGCTGGGGACATTGTTTGGACTATCTTGGAGCTCGGTTCAGTGAATTTTAACCAAAGATCTGGGAATGAGAAGGGTCGCTGCCAAATTTGTGCCTCAGGTTCTGACTGACCAGAGAAAAGAGCATCGAGTGGAAACATGCCATGCTTTCAAAAAAGAACAGCCCTGAAGCGTCCCAGACATTTTCCCCAAGGTCATTACTGGTGGTAAGACATGGCATTATTCTCATGACTCCCACAGCAAACATCAATCAAGCCAGTGGGAGACACCATTGTCACCTCCCCCCAACCCCCCAAGTTTGCCAAGTGAAATTGAAGATCAAGACCAAGACGATGCTCGTTTGTGGTCGTGGTGTTTTTTTGTTGTTGTTTTTTAATGTGAGGAGGATAGTGCATTTGGAGTTCGTTCCACCAGATCAGACTGTTAAGATTGCCTAACAGCGTGTGACCAAAAAAGACCTGATTTGTGGCAGGTGGGTATTGGATTGTGCCATCACAACAGTGCACCTGCTCATGCAACCATCTCAGTGCTCCAGGTTTTGGCAAAAAAAACCCGGCATGCCTCTCTGGCCCCACGCACCTGACTCACCTGACCTCGCTCCATGTGACTTCTTTTCGTTGCTGCGGTTGCAGAGAAATATGAAGGGACAAAAACTTGATGACGTAGAAGAGGTGAAGAAAAAAAAACACGAGGAACATGCTGTCAACCATCCATACAGACAAATTTGAAAAATGTTTCCAAGAATGGAATTGCAGATTTGACAAATGTATTCAGTGTAATAGAGAGTACTTTGAAGGTGATAAGGTTGTTTTGTAAAAAAAAAAAAAATTAAATACATAGCTTTGGGAAAAAAATTCCCATTTTTTGGGGGGTGTACCCAGTAGATTGGTATATACTGAATCATGTGGAATTTCTATTCCCAGTTGCCAAGGTCTTTGCTGTTATCCTGTTTCTCCGTGATAATAATAATTGTAAGACCCCGTTAAGTTTCATAGGGTTAGGGATGCTTTTTGCTGGTGCTGGTGCAGCATCGGGTCAATGCTGAATTCCATCGGAATCCCCCAACTTATGTCCACATCAGTTCTTTGTGGAGTTTTGGAGATAATGTCCGGATTCATCTGGAAGGTCCTATCCATCAGTCTTTATGAATTTCTACATTGCGGCACTTGGCAAGGGTTACTTTAAGCCAGAAATGACAACAAATAAGCATTCCGTGTCTGCCAGGATCCAGTCAGGAAACAGACACCACTCCAATAATTTGCACAGGGAGAAAGCTTTACTATAAAAAAAACAACAACAGTGGATTTAGTGGCAGTGAGTGGAGACAAGTAATAGGAGATTAACTGGTAAGAGAGGCTCAAGGAGAACATGAACACCCTGGGACCGAGGGAGAGGGCCAAGGAATGGACACCCTTAAACAGAGTCTGTGCTCTTTGGCTGAGGCACCCGGGTGGTGGCTGGATCCCATTGAATGGTTGTCTAGGAAGTTGTCTAGGTTGATCTAAACCCAAGCTAGGGCAGGGCTGCAGGGCTAGAATGATACACAGGAGATCCAGAGGTGGGGCAGCCATCAGGAAGCCTACTGCCGATGTGGCAGGGGGGACTAAGTTGTCAAGAAGGAGACCAGGAACTGGGTTCTGCTGGAGGATACCCTCGTGTGTTTCACGGACTCCCAAAGAGCCAGGGCTGGAAGAGCCAGAAGGGAAGAGTCCACTGGAACCAGGAGCAGAAGCCTCTTCTTCATGCGGTGCTCTCCTAGCTCCCTCAGCTGACACAGCGTGGCTTTGGGCCACCTGGCCAAGGAGAAGGGGAGCAAGCGCTGGGGTTAAACTCTGGGCTGCTCACCAAAAGGGTGGCAGTTCGAACCTGCCAGGCCCACTACATGAGACAGAGGAGGCAGTCTGCTTGTATGCTGACCTGCGACCCTGGAAATCCAATGGGGTAGTCCTACTCTGACTTACAGGGTTGCTGCAGATTAGAAATGGAGTCCACAGAATTAGGCTTGGTTTGGCCAAGGGTCCAGCTCGGGTATCACAGAACAAGTCAAAGAAACACAGACACGTACCCAAGGGGCAATGGATGGAGAGCCAACACCGTCTTGATCTGCACTGCCTTCCGGGGCTACAGACTTTCTGCCTGTGTCAGAGCCCTCACAGATTCAGTCGTGCATTTAATTAGCCATCAGAATGATTCCCTTGTGCTGGATCACAAAGGCCGGCATAGGAACGGTTTGGTGCTTGTGGGGAGAGCAGAGGAGAAGGCAGTGGGAAAGTAACTGACCAAGATGAGAACGAGATTATTGGAACCTAGAAGGAAGGGCATTCTAAAAGGTAAATGTGCAGAAGAGGTGTACATTTCAAAGCAAAGAGGGGCCATGCCTTACTGAGTCTAGGAGTCAGACGAAAAGAGGGTAGTATGATAGAAAGTGCAGAAAATTAAAAATAGGGCAGATGGAGATGATGTTTGTTTGGGTCTTTAGTAATCATATTATTGGGGAGCTCTTAGGAATCTTATAACAATCTGTCATTCAATTGTATTAAGCACATTTGTACATATGTTGCCATCAACATTTCCACATTTTCTTTCTACTTGAGCCCTTTGTTTCAGCTCCTCTTTCCTCTTCTCTCCCCTCCCCCCCATGAAACCTTGAACAATTATATATTATTATTGTTGTTTTGTATCTTAACCTGTCTGTTGCCTCCCTTCCCCCACATTTCTGTTATTCATCCCCCTCAGAGGGGGTATATATACAACTTTGTGATGGGCTCCCCCTTTTTCTCCCTTTCCCCAGTGCTCCCACCATCCTTCTACCCTCATGATATTGCTACTCCCACTATTCAGGATTTATCTGTCCTGAGTTCCACATGTCAAGAGCTTTTATCTGTACACACAATGTGTACACTCAAGTCTAGCTGGATTTGTAATGTAGAACTGGGTGATGGTGGTGGTGGAGGAAAATACTCAGGAACTAGAGGAATGATGTGTGCTTCATTGGTGCTGTACTCTGCCCTGGTTGAATTGCCCTTTCCCTGTAACCCTTCTATGGGGAAATGTCCAATTGTCTACAGGTGGCTTTGAGTCTCCACTCCAAACCTCCTCTTTCACATTAAGGTAATTGTTTGTTTTGGGTCTTTTGATACCAAATACCTGATCCTGTCGACACCTCATGATCACGCAAGCTGGTGTGCTTCTTCCATGTGGGCTTATTTGTTTCCCCGCTAGATGGCTGCTTGTTTAATTTCAGGTCTTTAAGCCCCAGACACTTCTGATATCTTCATGGGTATCACACACTTATTTCACTACCATTGCTTATGCATCCATTTGGTCTTCAGCGATCTGTCGGGAAAGTGAGTATCAAGAGTGTCAGGTTATTAAGACAGTGTTCTTGGGTTTAGGAAGACCTAAACACAAAGTCTGTCTCCTGTCTTAATACTTAACATATAAATATATGTACATTAGCCTCTATCCCTTTAATTACAAATTAATATATTTACATATATACATGCTATACCTCTACAAATAGCTTTTGCCTTCTGATTCTTTCCTCTATTTAATTTCACCTACCTTCTGTCCGATTATCCTATCCACCCTCCATTCCTCTCAGTAATTCCTCTTGGATACATTGCCCTTGATGAAACTCTACCAGGTATTGTACGCCCTCCTGGCCATCAATCTTAGATCTCTTGTTGTTTCTGTATCCCTGAATTTGTTGGCGCCTTGCTTCCCCTCCCTGCCCACTCCTCTCTCATGTTCACCCCGGGACTACCAGTCCCACTGTTTTCTCCTCAGGATTGTTTTCCCTGCCTATCTTGTATAGATAGACATAGAGTGAAAGGGTGGGGGAGGGAAGGGAAGAAGGGGAGAGAGAGAGAGAGAGAGAGAGATTGAATTCCAGGTCTGTTTGCTGCCCCTTATGAGTGTTTTCCAATTGGGTGTGATGAGGTGCCCAGTCCTGTTGGAGATGAACTGTGAACGAGTGTGAGACACTGGTAAGTGGGGAGAGCAAATAGGCAACAAAGTTTTTTTTTCAAAAAAAGAGTCTATTAAAATGAACCCTTAAATGTATGTGATAAGAGTCTTTTTCTTTTTGAGTGGGTAAGAGGTATATATTTTATCTTAAAAATCATTTTATTGGGGGCGCGTACATCTCTTATCACAATCCATACACATATATCCATTGTGTCAAGCACATTTGTGCATCTGTTGCTGTCATCATTCTCACAACATTTTCTTTCCACTTGAACTCTTGGTATCAGCTCCTCATTTTTAT
>PVJH01017104.1:0-48714 GCA_004026705.1 Nesogale talazaci
TCAAGCGAATTCAGTGGCATGAAGGTAGAGGTGAAAAGGTGAAATTCCTCTTTCCTCTTGGATTGATAGGTTAGTGAGAGTTCAGAAAACACCCGTATTCCAGAAGCTAAAATAACTCCAGATCGGGAAGTGGGGGAAAGACTGCCATAATCATTCTCTCTCTCTCTCTCTCTCTACACACACACACACACACACACACACACACACACACACACACACACACATTGAGCACAGGAGAAAATGGAATAAAATGTTGCCCCGGTGGGTCTGTAACTCCCCTTTCTGTAGGCTGGTTGGAACATTCTTATCTCTTTTCGCCCTGATTTCTGTTGAACTCCCTGGAACGAATGCCTATTGTGAGTACCTGATTACAAAGAAAAAGGTTTTATAGAACACCCCCCCCCTCCCACGAATAATAGTGAAAAAAAGAAAGAAAGGCACCCTGCGTCTTTCTTGGGGAGAGAGAAATGTTCTTTTGAATAATTTTTTAATTTACTAAAATGTCCCGATCCTGCTGCTGAGGGCCTGTGGTCCCCCTGCGGCGAGGCGCGAGCCTGATGCTGTTTTAATATTTGTGCCTCTCTGCGTGGGGCTGGCTGACGCCCAGGGCTCCACGTGGGGAGCTTTGCCACGTGGCTTCTACCCCATTACTGTGTCCCCGAGACCTGCTCTTCTCAGGACGACAGAGACCCCTCCGTGCGGCCTGACCCACAACCTCCTGATCCTTTCTCCAAACCGGATGGTAGGCCTCTGGCCAGTGACAAAGGGAACCTTAACCTCACAGAGAGACTGTTATTTGTTCAACCCCCTGGGGTTTTAGAAAGTCAGGCATTTCAAGGGCAGCAGCTAATAGGTGACGTACGTACTGGGCTCCTGGACACAAGGCCTACAGTTCAAAACCACCAGCCACTCTGCTGGAAAAGGTGAGGCTCTCTGCTCCCTGACTTCTGGGAAAGACAAAGGAGCAGTTCTATTCTTTCCTATTGGGCCTCCAGGAGTCAGAATGGACAGCAGCTGTATTATTAAATTTTGGTGCTCAATTTCCATGTAGCATGATGTCTCAATCTGTTGTCCCTTAAACATGGACCGCCAGGCTGAGCTGTGGGTCTACAGTGGTGGGCAAGGTGGCCCCAACTCTGATTGTGTGGGTCGGGGATCCGGAGTTCTTAGCTCCCTGTCAAGCCTCTGGGTTGAGGTTTTTCTGTGGAGGACTCTTGGTAGGGTTGGTGGTGCAGTGCCATGTCTGTGGGGTGGAGGCTGAGCTGCTGGGTTCTGGTGTCATCTGAGGACAGCAGGGGAAGCAGGAAGCCTGGGTGTTAGGAGAGCCATAGCCCCTCACTCTGCAGTCAGCCACCCTGATGTGGAACTCTCCCTTGGCTCTCCCCTTGCACTTTGCAGGGCAAAGTATCTCTCTCTTTGCAGGGGGCTGGCCCAGAAATGTGTGTGCTGGGCAGGATTGGGTGCTCTGGTGTTTGAAAACCCCAGAGTCTCTTCTCTCTTCTGGTGATTGTGTCAGAGTAGAATGGGGGCCCATAGTTTTTCAGGGCAGGCTTTTCAGAAGTGGACCGCCAGGCCTTTCTTCGGAGGTACTTCAGGGTGGACTTAAATCTTCAAACTTCCTTCCTGTAGGCACCACCCAGGGACTCTGGTGGTGATGGTGGTGGTAGGGGGAGGGGGAGCGGATGGGGGTCTTTCTAAAGCCCTTCCCTGCATGATCTCTGCTGATTCTCACAAGGACTGTTGGGGTTGGGGCTAATTTACTCCTGGGAAAGCCGAGGCCCACAGAAGAGACCTGGCTTGTCCTAGATCTCACACGGAGGATTTGGACCGACCTATCTCCACATGCGTCACCACCTCCAAGTGGCAGAAGGGGCCACCTGTCCTATGTGGCGGGAGCTGGGTTCCCCAGGCAGGCAGCCGGATGCTGAGTAAATACTGAGTGGAGGTTGGTCATGAGAGACCTTCGCTGGCTTTCTTGCCACCTGAATTGAGGACACCAGGGGGCAGGATGAGACAGGAGAATGAGAGCCAGAGGGATCGTGGGCTAGCGAAGTACAGCGACCACTTCACCAGACACCACTGGTCGGTCCTGGCCCTCTGGAGGCCCTGCGTGGGAGTGGGTGGACGGGCACAGAGGGAGACGGGGGCTCCTTTCCTAACGACCTTCAGAACCCTCTGCCAGGGCAGCAGCAGGATGAGCAGCAGCTAGCTCCCCAGAAAGTGAGCATTTTTGGCTTCTTAGGCTCCAAACGCCTTGTCGAACTCAGGGAGAGAAGCTGGCAGATTGAAAACGTCTTCGCTGAAGCAGCAGCTGCTGTTGGCAGGGGCTGGGCGTGAGAAGCCCTGGCCAGCCGTTCCCTCAGGCTCTGCCACTTGCTGTATGGGACTGACCAGCGTCTGCCTGTCGATAGGGGAGCCTAGCCTCCCCATATGGGAACAATGCCAGACAGACAATGTCTGTCTGTCTGAATCCACAGGGTCTCCCCCCCTGGGGTCTCTGTGGGTGTCCAGGTGTTGGACTGGAGTGTTATTATTGCTGGTGTTGGGGCGGGGGTGGTGGTGGTGGATGTCTCTGGCTTGAGACTTGCTTTCCTCCTGGTGGGAGCACTCTCTCCCTCTCACGCTCTGGCTTATCCCTCATGCCACACCTGCCAGCCTTGCCCATCCCACTTCCTTCCGTCCTCCTGGCCCCATACTTCCAGGGAGTTGTCTAGAAAACACTGTACTTTTTGTGAGGCCACTGATGCATCACTTTGGGAGGGGGTTGTGGTGGTGGTGGTGCCACGAGCCCTGGGTTCTAGGAAAGACCTGGCTGTTTGGGAAAGGTAGGGTCCCCGGTCCTTTTCTAAACCTTCGCTTCTTCCAGGGTGTCCTGCCCTACCCCTGGCCCTCTTGGACGGGCTTTCTGGGTCACACTGCTATGCTCACAGGTTTGGGGAACCTCTTCCATAGATGGGTTATCGGATCCCTCTGGTTTTCTGGGATGGACCAGGAACCCTTGGAAGGGGCTACCCTTTATTTCACTGGACAGTCCCCAAAAGCACTCAGGAAGGGGAGAGGGGTCAGGCCCTTGAAGGGTTTATGCTTCACTTGAAGGGCACAGAGAGAAGGGGGGTGGGCGGAGAGATTTGCAGTCAGACTGGGCCAGGAGGCTGGGCCTCAGTCCAGTCTCCCTATGCCAGCAGGAGGAGTGCTGTCAAGCCTGGATCCTCCACAGTCTGGAGAAGGGCTTTTCAGAATGGCGCCCGCAGGAGCCCGCGTGGCGAAGCGTTTGAAGCATTTGACTGAGATGCAGAAGGGCGAGAGGTTGAAACCCCCAGCTGCCCCTCCAGAGAAAGACGGGCCTTCCTACTCTTGTAAAGAGCTTCAGTCTTGGAAACTCACAGGAGCAGTTAGTTCTGTCCTGTCCTATGTGTCACTCGGAGTCGGCATTGAACCGATGGCAGTGAGTTTGGAGCCCAGTGCCCTGGGGCCCAGAGAAAAGACTGCACCCAGGAGCTTTGCAGAAGAGCCTGTAGATCTGGGGTGGGGGTGGGAGGCGGGCAGCTAAAGCCCAGCAGGACGAAGAGAGCCACTGCTGACCCCGCCCTCCCCAAGGCCACCTGGCCCTGTCTGAGATTCAGGCTTTCTCCCAGGGTCACCAGGGTGTGTCCCTGGGCAGGTGGGCAGAGCTCACAGGAGTGGAACCTGGACCCTCAACCAATCCATCTTCTAAATGAAGCGTTCCTCTGCCTGGGTGGGGACACAGTCTTGACGCAGTTTAGTCGGTTCTGACTCACATGACCTGATCAGGGCCCCCGAGGCTGGGTAAATCTTTTTATTGAAGCAGGCAGCCTCATCTTTCTCCCGAGGAGTGCTTGGTGTGTTTGAACCGCTGGCTTTGCTGTTAGCAGCCCAAGACTTCTCCCACGTCACCACCAGGGCTCCTGAGTGGCTGGAAGGAGGACATGGGAAGGTATTGCTTAAGGGACAAGTTTCTGTTAAAACCAGAACACCAAACCAGTGGCCTTGGAGTTGATTCTGACCCTTGGCACCCTGCGTCCTACAGAGAGTTTCCAAAGACTACGGCCTTGGGAGAGCAGATTGCCAGGCCTTTCTTCCACATGTTACCAGTAGGGAAAGCATCCCAGAATGGATCTCAGTCCTCATTCCTCCCAAGAGGCATTTTATGAAAGAGAAGGACAGACACGGAAACTCCCTCCCTCCCCCCATCACACATACTACAGAGGGAAAACAGAGGCCACAGGATAATACCTGTATAAGCAAGAGCACCCCTTTCTGCCCCCCTGAAGCAAGGAGAGTGGCGTGGATTCCCCTAGAGTGGCGGTTCCCCACCTGTGGGTTATGACCCCTTTGGGGGTCATCTAAGACTATCAGAAAACACTCATTCCCAATGGTCTTAGGAACTGAGACACCGATGTTCTAGCCATCTCCAGGCAGGTCCACCCGCATGCAGATACGCCATGAATACCTGCGTGAAGATTGTTACCCACGATACACCACGGTTCAAGACAAATTTCATTGATTTGTGGTTAGAAAAAATATTTCACAATATATAATTATATATTGTTGTGATTCATCACTGTGCTTTAATGATGTTCAATTTGTAATAATGAAAACACATTCTGCAGATCAGATAGTTGCATGACGACTCAGAACAGTCACACAATGATGGTGATGACATAGTGATGAAAGTGATTGGGGTTAGGGTTGGGGGTCACCCCCACAGGAGGAACTGTATGAAAGCGTCTTGGCATGAGGAAGGTGGAGAACTGCTGAGGCGTCGACTTGGCCGAGCCGCTGACTTGACCACTGAGCCTCCAGAACTGTGGGAAAATACACTTTTGTTCACAATAGCTGCACACGGTGTGGTGTTTTGCTATGGAAGCCTGAGACGTGTGGCGTCACCTTGTGTGACAGGTTTTATATCCACTCAGCAGGGCCAGGAGTCTCCCATGACTTGACCTCACGTGGAATAGTCAACTCCACGATGGGGTCTTCTTCAAAGCAGCCTAGCAATAGTGGGTGGAGTAACCCTCCTTAATCTGGTCACATTCAGGCTTGACCCACTTGAGCGAGGTTTCATTTAGGGTGTGAGTAATTCTCGGTGAACATTGACAGTGTGGAAGTTAGCTGGCTTCGGCTGCTGGATTTGGATCCTGCACCTGGTGTGTGGGTCACTTGTTATAGCCTGCCCATCCTGGGAGCCACAAGTGGGCTACCAACCTTGGATTCCTTCAACCAATGTTGGATTCCTTCAGTTCGGCTTCCACCAGCTTGTGGTCTTCGTGCTTCCTGTTGGTCAGGCCCCGTGACTCCGGGAGTCAGGAGAAGCCTTCAGCTTATATCTGACCCACTTCTACAACTGGTTGAGCCATTTCTCGATGTGAACCTCTTTCTGTAGACATACATGAGCAGGGGCCACAGGTTTCATGTCTCTGGAAGACCCAGTCTTACACATCTGGCTTCTGAAAGGACGCTGGTTCATGAATGGTCCATCCCTCAAGAAGATAAAGGAGGAAGGAGGCAGGCAGCCCTCCCTGCCCCTCTGGGATGTGCAGTCTGATGGTTGAATGTGGCAGACAGCTGGTAGAGTCAGAAACAGATGGCATCATCTCAAAACCAGGCCAGGACGAAGTGGGGATTTTCTAAGGCAGGCAGGGAAGAAATGATGACTCTGAAACAGCAGCCACTGAAAGGCTGGAGGGGGCCCTACTGGCTTGGCTGAGCACTGTGTGGCAGACCTGTGATTGTTAGGCTCAGTGTCAACTGGGCTGGGGCAGGGTTCTCACTGATTGGGCAATTAAAACCCAGTAGTCCCCCATGATTCGATCTAACAGTGTCATCGCTTCCGTAATGGGATCTGTTATGAGTTGTCCGTGGTAAAACGATAAGGGTGGGACCCCACACCCTTATTCAGATCACAGCTCAGATGCAATCAATTGAAAGGAAGTTTCCTTCAGGGTGTGGCCTGCTTCCAAATATGTGGAAACTGGGCTGAGCCCCTGTGGTGTAGTGGTTGAGTGCGGGACTGCAGCCCACTGGCTTGCGGATTCAAATCTAGCAGTGGCTTTTCAGGAGCAAGGATGGGTAGCTCCCATGACCACCAGAGGGCAGTGATGCGCACCCCCCCCCCACCCAAAGTGGAAATTGTGGAAGAGCTTACTTGTCCCCCCTCCCCCCCACCCCGCCCCAGGTCTGGGGCCTGCATCTTGCTCATTGATCTTCAGTTTTTTAGACTTGAGTCAACAGCTTGCCATATTGCCCGCCTACCTTGGGAGTTGTCACAGCCTGCCAGCCTGCCAATCTTGGATTCATTTGCCTCTGCAGCCACCAGCCTGGCATCTTCCTGTGAACCTTGAATTCTTCAGCTCTCACAGCTATGGGATCGGGAGAAACCTCCAGCCTCATATCTGACCTACAGACTTGGAACCTGCCTGGGCTTGGACTTGTGTGAGCTGTTTTCTTTTTGTTTCATAAATCACCTTATTGGGGGCTCTTACAACTTTATAGCAATCCATACATCATTTGTATCAACCACATTGGTACATATGTTGCCATCATTATTTCCAAAACATTTTCTTTCTCATTGAGCCCTTGGTATCAGCTCCTCTTGCCCCCTCCCTCCCCAACCTCTCCAACCCTCGTGAATTCTTGATGATTTATAAATTATTTTTATTTTCATATTTTAGACTGTTTGATGTCTTCTTTCACCGTGTTTCTGTTGTTCATCTCCCTGGGGGCGGGCTTTACGTCAATCATTGTGATTGGTTCCCTATTTCTCCCCTTTCTCCCCATACCTTCCCTCTACACTCATGGTATTGTTACTGCCTTTACTGTTCCTGAGGGTTTCCTCTGGATTTCATGTGTCAAGAGATGTTATCTGTACCAGTCTACATGTAAGCAACTTCCTTGCTAGTAAAATTTCTCTATATACATATATATGCACCATTGATTTCATTCTAAGACAACATCCAAGAATGTGGTTGTGGGGCGTGTGAGTGTGTCATGCCAGAGCGTGTTGCAACTGAGGTGTTAGACCATACCAGTGATGACCTTCCCACCCTCAGGGGCACTTTCCCTGTAATAGACAATCCATACGGTCCATGCCCCTGTGTATGGTGATCCTAGCCCTCCTTTCCTCATCTAAAGCCTTGAGCAAAGTCCTCATGCTCCCCAGAGTTGTCTTGTCTGTTGTCAGTCCCCTTCTGCATGGTGACCACAACCCCACTCAGCTCTAAGTGTCGTCATAGGCTTCCTTTGGCTCATTTACAACCCCATGGAGGGAAGACTTGACAATCTTAACATCGTCATTCTGCAGGGCCCATGGATCCCTTGCTTACAAACAAGTCTTCCAGTGTATCTCATTCCCTAACTCCTCTGCCTACCACCAGTTAAGGTGCCTCCAATTCTTACAGTGACAGCCTCTCCCTCCCTGGCTGGATCGTCTGTCTTCGGCTTGCTTCATGCTCTCCTGAAAGGCTGGAACTATTATGGGTGGAGTGGGCCAGGTCACATGGTGTGGCAGAAGCTCAGAGAGATGCATGGAGGTGAAGAGCAGAAGGCACGACTGTATTGTTGGATGTGCACAGCTGAGGCTACAGTAACACTTGGTAAAATACCAAGCACTCCAAATTCCAACAGGGCTCTTCAGACAGGAGGATTGGGGGTTACAATGAGTCATAAGTTAATCTATTTTTCGTTACAGACTTTCTGTGCAAGTACACTGTGTACACAAACATTTTTTCCCCTCCAAAGAACATTCTTGTCATTCTTGAGTTCTTGGAACATCCTTATCATTTATTTAACCACAGACGATCACTTTGTCACACATCAGCGACAGACGCTCTTTCTTAGAACAAAACATTGTGATCATAGTCGTAAGTGGGTATCATTCCCTCCAGTGGGGTGGTGGTAGGCTGGTGGTGGTGCACATATTCTGAAAGCAGTAGCAGAGGGAAGGGATGCAGGACAAAGCATCAAACCTGTGTCAGTCACAGTCCTGCCAGGGGTCTCCATTTGTGACCATCTTTGGTTTATGACACAGCTTTATGGTCCACCAACCTTCCAGCACGTGTTTCCTGAAAAGTTATCATGACTTGTCTCACTAGGAGGAACATCTAGAAACTTGTTTCAAGACAACTCTGTATCCCTGTGGGCTGCATGAAGAAGAACTCCACAGGAAGCTTGGAGGGAGGGTTGTTAGCAATCTGCCATACGCAGAAGATGTAAGCTTACTTGCTGAAAGTGAGGAGGACTTGAAATACTCACTGACAAAGATCAAGAATTGCAGCCGTCAAGATGGGCTACAACTTAAAGATGACATAGGTCCTCATGACTGGATGAACAGGTGGCATCGTGATAAATGGAGAAAAGACTGAAGTTGTCAAGGACTTCATCTTGCTTGGGTTCACTACTCATGACAAGGGCAGCCAAGAGCTGAAAAGATGTGTGGCATTGGGTCAATCTGCTGCACAAGACCTCTTCCAAGGGTTGAAAAGCAAGGACGTTAGCTTGAGACCTGAGGTACCATGACCCAAGCCATGGTGAGTTGGACATTGAATAAGGAGGACTGGAGAAGAGTCAGTGGGTGCCTTTAAAGTGTGTGCTGGTGAAGGGTATTGGAAGGACCGTTGATTGCCAACAGAACAATCAAAGCTATCTTGGAAGAAATATTGCCAGAGCGCTCTTCAGAAGCAAGGAGGGTGGGACTTCATTTCACACCCTCTGGACATGTTATCAGGAGAAAGCAGACCCCAGAAAAGGACACCATGCTGGGGGAAGGGGAGGGGCAGCAAAAGACAGGCAGGCCCTCCACAGGACGGATCGACATAGCGGCTGCATAAATGGGCTTACACAACTGTGAGGGTGGTGCAATACTGGGCAGTGTTTCGTCCTCTTGCACCTAGGGTCATTATGAGTCAGAACTGACTCAACTGCACTTAACAACAACAACAACAACAATGACATGCATTCCTCTTGAGACCGCTGTGCATCCACATGTGCCATTTGGGCGGCAGAAAGGATTCTCGGAGTGGTCACAGTGGCCAGCTGCTTCCTCAGACAGAATGAATCCAACACAGGCTGGATCTTGAACCTGGACTCTGCTCCTTCGTAGCTCACTGCGTGGTCCATGAACAGTGACTCGATTTCTGTGTCTCTGGGTCCACACACTGACATCCAGAGAGAGATTCATGCCTCCATTGCCATTTTCAGAATCAAGTGAGATGGTTGCTGGATGGGCAAGCAGTCTGCCCATATGGGTATTGTTAGCTGCCATCCAGTCTGCACTGTATCACGGAGACCTTGTGTCTGACCCTGATGCCTGGGCAACTGAGTGTGGGACACAGTGACATTGCTATGGGCAGTGGGAGAAACAGGGGACCAGACCTGTGCCACTCCCAGATGGTTGCTGTGCTTGAGAGCATCCTCACGACTACAGTGTCTGATCTATTTCATGGGGGATGCTAGCAACGGATAGTGTCCCTCTCTCCATCCTGGCTCCTAAGGACCACAGCGCACTGTATTCCAGCTGTTCTGCTTCATCAGAGGGACCGCACATCCTCCCTTGTTTCAGCATCTCTGGCATTGGCATGCTTCCCGTGAGTGAGCGTGGGGTCGAGGTGTGATTGTCCTTGTGTGTACACACGTGAGCTGGTGACACATGGACGACGGTGGTCTCAGTGCTCCAGCTCGCAGACCATTTAGGGACCATTTGAGGGATAAATAGGGGTTCTCTTTGTGGTTGCACACCTCTCCCTGACTCCTAGCAAGACCTCAGAAGCACCAGTGGCATGATTTGATGGATGGATGCCAGCAGCAGGGAAGAAGAAGCGCAGACACAACGGCGAAGTCCTCTTTGAAGGAATACCGTGTCCCCGTCACCCTGAGGGCAGCGCAGAGCGGGAAACCTTGATGCCTGGGCATCAGAAGGTGACTCAGAAGGGTGAGACTCTGCATGTGGGAAAAAGTTACAAAACCCACAGCCAGCGTATTGAATTGATGATTTCCTTTTTATGTATGTAGATGAGAGATCTGTGAGGAATAAAGACTCTTCAGGTTTAAGTCTGTAAGACTTTCTTCAAGAGCTCTTGCTCGACATTGCATGCGATTGGATAGCATATGTTCAAGTTTAACTGGAAAAATGTATAAATCTTTCTTTTTCTTCTTGGTTGCTATGGAGCCGATTGTGACTCCTGGGACCCGGTGTGTGCAGAGCCGAGGGCCTCCCCCAGCGGGAATTTTCAAGGATGTGACTTCTTGAGAGCAGACGACCCCTTCCTGTAGGCTTGTCTTCAGGGGAGCCCCTGGGTGGGTGCAAGATATCCACCTTTTAGCCAGCAAAGCCACACTTCCTCTTTTGGCATCATCCAGGAAGCCTCCTTAATCTTTCTTCCTGACTCACTGCCATCATATTGATGTCGAATCACAGAGACCCGGCAGGACCGGGCAGAGCTGCCTCTTTGCCTGTCGGAGACTGACGCTTTCTAGGAGTCGAAAGCGCCGTCTTTCCCCCCAATCCTTCTTCGTGGCCCATAGATGAAAGAGACACCATGGACTTGGTGAAGTCGATCATTTATTTTAGGCACATCCAGGTCTGTTGGGTTAACAGCTCAGCTATGCAACTAGATATTGATGCGAACTTGACCTCATTGTTTAGCCTCATTGTGCCTCACTTCTCTGATCACCAGACGGGGCTAACGTATGAGTCGGTAAGACTCTTGGTTGCAGGTGATAAGGAACATAAACCCAAATTGGCCCAAACAAGGGAGCAAAATGAATGCACATCATATATCTGCAGTCCCCCGGCCTTGGGGGCTCACACACAGCCACTAGGGACGGGCCCCAGTCTCTGCTCTTTCTCACTCTGGGTGGTCTTCACGTGTGCGAAGACCAAGGCCAGGAACATCCTTACAGCTCCAAGTCCCTGGAAGAAGTGTCTACACATGCGTGTAGCTCACTGATCACAATGCCTGGTCTCTGATTGGATCTCGTGCATTATCGAAAACCAGTCACCATCGCCCGAGCGACTGACTGTAGTTGATTAGCCAGGCATGAGTTACACGCCCATTCGGGACTGGGGTGGGGTCAGCTTTACCCGGATGTGTAATAATCCCCAAGGCCCGTGGAGGGACCTGATATCTGTGCAGTGCCTTGGCCTGACCTGAGCTTAGCACGGGGGTTCAAAAGACTTAAGCTCCTTCTTTGTCATGTAGGGTCACCCAGACTTTTTGGTTCACCAGTCTAAAGTGGAACAAGGTGCCAGCATTCCGAAAGAGGATTTTTTTTGCCAGCACCCCTGACTAGCTGCCCTGCGGAGACGGGCCTGCCGGGTTCATTCCCAAGCAAGCTCAGAGCTGAGAAAGAGACACCCTAGAGGTAAACCCTAGATCATTCTATAGTCTTTGCTGGGACGTAGGGGTGGAGGGCAGTTCTTAACCCTTTTTTCTGGGGTGGGCGCTGGGAGAGGAGAACACAGGCTTTTTGCTCTGTTCAACGAAGAAGTAAATCTCCCTCCAGGGGCACTTCTCTGGCATCCATCCAGCAAAGTTCCCACGAAACTCTTGAGCTAATTCCAGGTGGAATTCAGATCCAAATACACCTGCTGCAAACAAGCCAGGCCACAGTTGGAGGGAAATCAGGTGGTGACCTGTGAGGGCGACCAAGAGACGCCCTGTCCCGGGGCGGGGTGGCTGCGACGGTTAATGGGCTCAGTGGTTTATTTCTAGGCTCTTTGGCGCTGAGTGTTGTCAAGGAGGAGGCAGAGTAGCGGGCGCAGAAGATGGTGCCGGAGCCTCCCTCTCCTCGCAGCACGATGCCCTGATTGCTCCTTCCGCCTCTGGACCCCTATCAGGCGATTCACCAGCGACAAAGGGCTCACCCTCTCTCGTGCTATTTGTGGCTCTGAGGCTCACGTGGGTGTCCTACCCGGCTCAAAGGACGCCTTTGTGCGCCAGGAAGGCCAGCGGCGAGGCCTCCTCCTTCCGCCATTGAACCCCAGCTCACAGACACCAGCTGCTTTCACAAGGACAGGCTTTCTACCTTTCCAAAGAGGGACAAAAGACAGCCGCTTCGGGACCCCTCTCTTCCTCAAGAGCCTTGATAGTGGGACGTGGTGCTCAGGAGGACAATGCCCCAACACGTTGTGAGTGGGCCTGGATGGGGAGGTGTGTCGAGTGGGCTTGTCTGAGGACCCCCACATCCTCTTTGTTCACTTTTCCTGCAGACCAAGGCAGAAGTTGGCAGTAAGGTTGGCCAGCCGGCCGGCCGGCGAGGAGGGGTGACTAGGTTTGTGTTCTTTCTTGTTCCATCCAGAGGTGACCAGATGCTCTGCTGCCCACCAAGTGGGTGGCGTGCCTTTCCTGTGGCTGCTGTAACAGCTACCACAGTGGGGGGTTGTACAGAACAGACACTATTTTTTAAAAAAATCATTTTATTGGAGGCTCATACAACTTTTTTCACAATCCACACCTCCATCCATTGTATACTAAGCATATTTGTACATTTGTTGCCTTCATCATTTTCAAAACATTTGCTTCCTACTTAAGCCCTTGGTTTCAGCTCCTCATTTTTTCCCCTCCTTCCCCACTCCCCCTTCCTCCTGAACCCTTGAAAATTTATAAATTATTATTTTGTTATATCATACACAGTCTGATGTCTCCCTTCCCCATTTCCCTGATGTCCACCTCCCTTTGCACTCCACTGTCCCTTCACCCTCCCAGTATCGCCACTCTCACCACTGGTTCTGAATTCCCTCTCTTTCTGGCAGAGCAAACACTATTTTCTCACTCTCCTGGAGGCCAAGATCCCAATCTCAGCCATGCCTCGTCCTTCTGTGAGCCTGTCTCCTGGTGTCTGGTGTTGGCCCAGATCCTTCACGGAGACGGGGTCTTCACAGGGAATCCGACAGAGTCCTGTGCATCTAGGTCCTCTCGGCTCTCTTTGTAACGAAGAGAGGGCCCCACACCTAACTCACAAAGCAAAAGAAAACTCTTTCCAAACAGGATTCCAACCATAGGCACAAGGGCCGGAGCTTTAGCACATGTCCGGAGAGAGGAAAACCTCGTGATGTTTCATCCCCGGGGTCCTCTTACCCCAGGACTCAGAGGCTGCTCTCTCATCTCCAGCCACTCCCTCATCTGCCCCGCCTATCGCTGTGGCTCAGCCTGTTGCTCAGAGGATGGAGCTCTGGTGGCAGAGTGGTGTTGGGTTGGGTTGTGAGCCAGAAGACCAGCAGTTCAAAACCACCCACTGCCCCACAGAAGAAAGATGGCGCTTTCTATTCCCCTAAAGCTGCAGTCTCAGAATCTCACAGGGGCTAGGTCTGCCCTGCCCTGCAGGATTGTTATGGATCAGAAATGACCCGGCGACAGTGAGTTTGGATTGCTTGGAGATGTCTTGGTGAACACAGCGGGGTTTGAGCAGAGCTTGCTGGCAGACGGTGACCTGGCTTTGGTCTGTTCCTGGGGAGAGATGCAGCCAGATGGGAACCCCTGGGTGGTGTCGAGGGTTATGTCTTTGCTGAAATAATCTACCAGGAGGCACCCTCAGCTGCCCCATGGGTGAAAGTCGTAAGGCTTGATCTAAAACGTGTCTTAGGTGGACACAGTTTGAGACGCTGGGAGGGATAGCTGCCTTCTGTCTTCTCAGTGAGGCACCATGGCCATGCGCTGCTGGAGGGATTGGCTGCCAACTGAAAGATTGGTGGTCTGAGCCCAGCCAGGCGCCCCTTGAAAGAAAGACCTGGTGATTTTCTCCCATAAAGATAAAAAATAGCAACAATCATTTGTAAATAATCAAAGGCTCATGAGGGAGGAGGAGGAAGGGGCAAAATGAGGAGCTGGTACCAAGGGCTCGAGTAGAAAAAAAATGCTTTGAAAACAGTGATGGCAACACATGTGCTTGCGACGGTGGATGTATGGATTGTGATAAGAGTTATACGAGCCCCCAGTAAAGTGATTTAAAAGAAAGATTATCACCGAGAAAACATATGGGGCAGGTGGGCTCTGACACACAGGGTCACTGTGTGTTAGTCCGGGTAAACTAGAGAAACAAACTCATAGAAGTGCATAGAGATATAAGGGAAAGGTTTATATACAAGAGGAATGCGACATTGAGAAAGCATCCCAGCCCAGTCCAGTTCAAAGTCTTATGTCTGATATTAGCCCATATGCCTGATATCAGTCTATAAAGTCTTGTTCCGACTCACGAAGTCACAGGCCAGTGGGTAGAGTCCTGGCGGCAGCAGGAGTCCCCTCATGGCTCTTCCTTTCCAGGGCTCAGGGTCCATCAACAGCATCCAGTGGTGGTAGAAGCAACTCAGCGCTGGCAGGGGTCTCCAGGTGGCCTCTCCAACTCCAGAGGTCCGGTTTCATCAGGGCAAGGCCGTGTGGATTTTCCTCTGACTCCTGTAGCTCCACCGACCCTGCCATCTTGTCCATAGTTTGTTGTCTCTGAGATTCACTCCCACAAACTGGGGAGATAGCTTCTCCATGAGGGAAATATCGCGAGATTTCCCAGAAGCCTCAGGAGAAAGCCATGCCCACACGGAGACCTCATTGGCTTCTCAATGGCTATCTCCAGATGAACAGGCTAGACTCCACTCCTACATCTTAATCATGCAATTAACATAAGCACATGACCGCCACAGTCACTGTGGGCCTACACTGGGCAGTGACAGCAGCAGTCGGTGGTCCCTGTGGCACGGAGAAGGCAGGTGAAGCTTGGAGTGTTAGCTAACTTGGACAAGACCACCCAACCCTGGATCCAGTACCTGGGCTCTCAGGCACCTGTATCGACACCCTCAGTAGTTACCCGGGAGTGACAACTTTTTGGGTCACATGACTGAAGATGGGCCCGGTCAACTTCTTTGACATCACAGAGTTGGTCTAGAGATAGACAGTGGAGGAAAGAGAGTTGCCCCCAAGAGAGAAGGGGTGCCAGGCCTGTGGCCCAGGAGAGGGTGATATGAGGGAAGTCACCTTTGATGCCTGGTTGTCCCTGGGTGTTTCCTGAAGTCCTGGGAGGTGGGCGGAGTTAAGTACTTGGCCATTAGCTAAAGATGGGTGCTTTGAACCCACCTAGAAGTGCCTCGGAAGAAAGACTGGGTGACCTGCTTCTGAGAGGTCACAGCCTTGATAGCCCTGGGAAGCAGAGTCCTGCTCCACGCTCTTGGGGGCCCTCCAGGCAGGGTCAATGCTGTGGGAACCCCCACGACTCATAGGCCGGGTCAGGAAACCCTTGGGCCATGGGTGGAATCTACAGGAAGCTCGGGTCTGGAGAACGGGGGCTCCTTCCAGCCAGCCTGTGGCTCAGACACATTGGGATCACTTGAGGACATGCCTGCTCATTGCACCCCCGCCTGCTGGCTGATGGACGGATGGGTTACGTAAGACACTTGCCCGAGTTTGAGGGATTAAGAAAGTTTGAAGTAATTACAGACATTCTGACAGCTGCTGGCTGGGCCCGGCCAGGCTTCTGATTAGGCCCTTTTTGAATTTTCTCTTCCCGGGGGTTCTGCTGGGGAGGCTAACCTCAGGCGGCTGTGTGCATACAGCCAGACTGGCTCCACTGTCCAGTGGGCAGGATGCCCACCTCTGGCTCTTCCTCCTGCTTCAGGCTGGCTTGAAGTCTTACCCCTCTCCCCCTGCCGCCCCACTCAGGGAAGTAGCCTGCACATATTCTCTGGACGGTGCCTCTAAGCTATGCTGGCACTGCCCTGGCAGTGTGGGCGTGGAGAGTGACAGGTAACTCCCCCAGCTGTCAGCAGCTGTGTGAGAGAGAGAGAGAAGAGAGAGAGAGAGAGAGAGAGAGAGAGAGAGAGAAGGGGGGGGGGGAGGAGAGAAGAGAGAGGGGGTTGGGGAGGAGACACATACACACACACATCCTTCTGGGCCATCGATGGCCTCTGTCTAATTTCCTTTGACTGTCAGTGTCTGTTGAGCAGCACACAGCTGTCCTTCAGGACAGCAGGGTTTTCGGTCCTAGCCAAGTTCATGCTCTCTGTTCCCAACTTGCATCTTGGGCCTGCCCCTCTGCCAGGACAAAGGCTTCCTGCCCTCCCATGCCAGACCAGGCCTGCCTGAGTCCCACTGGCTCCCTTCTCTTTCCAAACCTTCCCTGGCCAAGTCCTTGTCCTGTCTGCCTGCCCCTTCAAACAGACCCCATTCTTGTCTGACCTTCAAAACCCTTTGCCCTGCCTGAAATTCCCAAATTGAAGATAGAAGATTCCATTTTATAAGGAATCGACCATGTGAAGGCTTGCCCTATATGAACTCCTGTCATCTTTGCAACAGAAGAACTGCAAACAGTTACATCCTTAGTTGCTGACTGAAAGGTTGGAAGTTCAAGCCCACCCAGAGGTGGGCTTGGAAGACGGGCCTGGTGATCTACTTCCAGAAAACCCCAGCCGTTGATTGCCCTCTCAAACACAGTTCTACTCCGACCCCCTTGGGGCTGCCATCAATTGGTATTGACTCTGTGCCATTTGGTTTAATTCTCCCAGTAGCTTGCAGGGGTAGGTGGGGCCATGCCATGAACAACTCCAGGCAGAGCCACTCAGAGACACCGAGTGAGTGATGCCCACCTCTGGGAGGCTAAAATAGTATCCTGGCTTAGAGGAGCTACCGGGAATAGGACAAGCCATTGGGGGAGGAGGGTCTAATCCACACAGGGGGTACCTATGCCAGGACAGATAGATTGTTGGGGAGATGTTGCATGGGAGAAGATCCCTGTTTCCTGCCTCACTGTTAACACATTGCCACAAATTCTGAGGCTTCAAGCAACAAAGCTTTATTGTTGAATAGCCTATAGGTAAAGTGGAGGTCATGTGCTTCTGTTAATTTCATGATTGAGATGAAGGGGTGGAGTCTAGCCTGTTAAGCCAGAGATAGCCATTGAGTAGCTAATGAGGCCTCTGTGTGGGCATGGCTTTCTCCTGAGACTTCTGGGAAATCTTGCGATATTTCCCTCATGGAGATAAGAAGGTATCTCCCCAGTTGTTGGGAGTTAGTCTCAGAGACATGAATTACGGACAAGACAAGATGGCAGCATCCAAGGAGCTGAGGGAGCCGGAGGAGAAGCCATATGGCCTTGCCCTGATGGAACCAGACCTCTGAAGCTGGAGAAGCCACGTGGAGAGCCCTGCCAGCGTCGAGTTGCTTCTACCACCACTGGATGCCATTGATGGACTCTGAGCCCTGGAAGTGAGGAGCCATGGGGAGACCCCTGCCAGCGCGGGGACTCTGCACCCACTGGGCCTGTCACTTCGTGAGTCGGAAGGAGACATTATAGACTGATATCGGGCATATGGGCTAATATCGGACTTATGACTTTGAACTGGACTGGGTTGGGATGCTTTCTTAATATCCTATATAAACTGTACCCTTATATCCATATGCGTGTCTATGGATTTGTTTCTCTAGTCTACCCGGACTAACACAGGTAAGAAGTGCCTTGGCTCTGAACGCTCCATGGGAGGACTGGTTTCCTTGGCTTTTACAGGGGCCACTTTTGTGCTGCTCAATATGGTGTTAGCAGTTAGAATCCATCATCTGCTGGCTAGCAGTACGGTGAGGGTGTCTCCTCCTGTAAAGATTTACCATCTTGAAAACCCTAGGGAGTAGTTGTACTCTATTCTCTAGGGATACTATGGATGGGGGTTGACTTGATGCTAGTGGATATGGTTTTTGTTTAGAGGTCGCCTGAAGTCCCTGGCAGCCTGTAGCTAGGTTCCTGAGGCTGTACAAATTGACAGAGGAGACTGGATGTGTTTGAATTATGGTGTTGATGAAGACTATTGAACATATTATGGTTTTCCAGAAGAACCAATCAATCTGTCTTGGAGAAAGTGCAGCTGAAATGCTTCTTAGAAGCCAAGGTGGCAAGATTTAGTCTCATGTAATTTGAACATAGCTTCAGGAGAAGCCAGGGAGTCCTGGTGGCATAGCGACTCAGAGACAGAATGAGCATTTTGGTTAATAGGTTTTATTTAGGGAAACGAGATTTATAGAGAATGAGAGATCAAAGGAGGTGAGATCAAAGGAATTTAGGTTAGCCACATAGAGGAAGATTATAGTCAGGTGAAAGAAATAGAGCTGCCTTAAAAGGTGTAGAGGTCACAAGAGCCACCCCTGCCACAGAAAAGAAGAGAAAGTTAATATGGATGCATGATTAAACTGCAATGGAGTTTGCAAAGATAGGGTTAATCACATAGTTGCCAGACCTGGTATGGGAATGAAGGGTGAGAAAGGGTAGCAGCAGAGGGAAAATGGGCTGGGGGTGCATCAAGGGGAGAGAGAGAGAGAGAGAGAGAGAGAGAGAGAGAGAGAAAAGAAAAGAAAAGAAAAGAAAAGAAAAGAAAAGAAAAGAAAAGAAGAGAGGAGAGGAGAGAGAAGGGGTGAAAGAGCACAAAGAAAATTCCAGCATTTTTATTCCTTGGGGGGTGGGGTGGGGACAGTTAGACTTTTTTGGGGGACATCACTGCCCTCTGGTGGTGGGAGTAGGAGGCCCAGCTGTTGCTCTTGTGGAGCCGCTGCTGGAATTGAACCTCCATCCCAGTGGGCCGCAGTCGCGTGCCCAACCGCTACGCCACAGGGGTTAAGCCCAAGTTAGACTATTTTAGGCAGGATAGATCCCACTCATTTTTCTGCTTGGGTTTTTCATCACCCTGAACCAGTGCCTGCAGTGGGGAGATTGACATGAGCCTCAGAACTGGTGGCAGGTTGGGAGCAAATTTTATAAGCAAAGAAAATGTCCCTGGGCAGCCATCGGTAGTGTTACATGTTGGGCTGTGATCTTCAAGGTCCATGGTGTGAATCCACCAAGACTCCTTGGGCCAAAGATGGGGATTTCTATTCCCGTAAATAGTGATTGTCACAGGAACTCACAGGGGGTATTCTATGCTGTCCTATCCGGCAGCTGTGAGCTGGCATTGATTCTGTGGCAGTGAGATCAGGAGACCAGTCCCTAGAACAGGACACCAGGCTCAGTAAGGTCGGGCATCCTTGAAAAAAAGAGGAAGGCCTTCCGTGGTTGGACCGTCACAGTGGGTGCAACAACGGGCTCAAATGTAATGATTAGTAAGATGCCACAGGACCAGGTAGTGTTCTCTTCTGTTGTAACAGACTCGCTGTGCTTTGAAGCTGACTTGACAGCATCAATAGCAACAGAAGCCGCCCGCATTCCTTCCCTCCATCTTCAGCGCCAGCAATAGGGCACCTTCCCTCTCCTCTGACATCTCTGTATCTGATCACCTGCCTTCCCCGTACAAGGTCCCTTGGGATTACATTGGGCCCATCTGAACAATTCTGGCTCACCTCAGTATTCTTAGTTTAATTGCGCCTGCAAAGTCTCCTTTGCCCTATAAGGTCACACGTTTCAGCTTCTGGAATTAGCACATGTACATTTGGGGGGACCATTATCCAGCTGACTTAGGGCCCTGGGTGGTGCAGTTGGTGTTGGTAGTTCAAACCCACCCAGGGCCATCCCAGAAGGAAGGCCTGACAATGAACTCCTGTCAAGACTACAGTCGGGGCACCCCTGTGTAACAGCTCTCTCTGTTCTCTACCACACGGGATCTCCAGAAACTGGGATCTACTTGATGGCAATAGATCTGATCATAGTTTGGTTTGGTTTGATCCACCCAACCACAGACTCTCTGGGTTTAAAAAGTACTCAGTGTCCTTCCTTGGTGGAGTATAGGGGTTGAGGGGCAGACCTGGCACTGCGTTTCAAACTTGCTTAGATTAACAGACCCAGCCTTACCTCCTGCCCGGGGCACCATGTTTGCAAACAGGGCTACATTATTCAGCATTGTTTGTGGAGGGAGATTAAAAGTGGGCTGCTCAGTGGGAACTCCTGCGCTGCCACCTGATGGAGACAGAAGGCTCATGAAAAATGGAAACACGAGGCTGCTTTCCAGCAAACTTAAATTCCTTAAGCTCCTGTAAGTGGATAAATATTTCACGCCGCAGCTTATTAAGTTCTTGCCAACAGTGGGCCTGCCTGGCTGGGTGGGGACCTCTCTGCAGGGCTCTGAGAGGTCTCAGCTGGGAGGTGGATGAGGAACCCTGGTCTGAGCTAGCCGAGGTGCTGGGTGCTCTGCTAGTCTCTTTGCAGCCAGCTTGGGTCCAGTGGTTAGCCTCCAGGTGCTGGGGCTGCCCTAGGATGGCACTGCCAGGAGAGTGGGAACCCGAGCCTCTCGAGAGATCAATAGAGAAATGAAATGTGGTATATTCATCTGGTGAAGTATTACTCAGCCATGAAGAGTGATGGCATTTGGATACATGCTCCGCCTGATCTTCTTCCCTGGCAGCTGCACCCATTGACCCACCTTGGTCCTGAAAAGCTGCAAAACTGACTAGTTTTTCCTGTTGTGGGGTGAGAGACAGACACACAGGAAGATACAAGGGGCTCCAAGGCAGCCCCGTGATGGCCCTGCCTGGGACAGCTGGTGCTCGGCTTGCCACGGTGGGTACTTTCATAATTTCATGTCAACTTGATAAGCGTAGGGGTGTTGTCTAGCTGTCAATCAGTTCACAGCCCGATAATGCCTCCTGGTGGGCGTGACCTTCTCTGAGGATTCTGGGACGTTTCTCTCTTTCTCCCTAGAGGTGAGCCACACACTCTGTCTGCTTCACCTTCCCATTGAAGAGCCACATTGGGAGAGCTGGAGGGCCATGTGAAGACCTGCACCAGCACTGAGATGCTCCCACAGCAATTGGGCCCACAAGACTCTGCACCGCCGGGCTGTGATCTTCCTGCATTTCGCATCATTGCATGTGACTGTGTGAGTCTGAAGAAGAATTTATGGACTAGTCACAGACTTATAGGCTAATAAAGGACTTATGGACTTGGTCTGAACAGGGCTGGGATGCTTTCTTAAAATACAATTACTCTTTGAGATAAAGCTCTTTTTAAAAAAACATATGAGTGTCCCTGAATTTGTTTCTCTAGTCAACCCAGTCTAACATATATCCCAAAACATAAACCTTGAAGATACGATGCTGGGTAAAAGAATTCAGTCACAGAAAGACAAGCTGTGTGTGATCTCACTTAAATGAAATAAGTAAGTCTCTAAAAATGAAGATTTTTCATGATTAGTAGGAATGGGAGGGAGGAGGAAAGGGAGAACTTAATGCTGGTGAGGCACTGAGTATTAATGGGAACACAAAATCAGGAAGAGGATAGATATACAGTTTATCCCTGTAAAAATTACTCCAATATCAAAAGAGTAATCAGTCTAATTAAATTATCCATGCAGACTGTTGCTAAATACTTTATGGTACTTTATTTGCACCACAATAAAATGAATTAAGGTGGTAGAATTCTAAAATTTTCTTTTGATTTGAGTTCTAGAATTCCAACATTAGCAATGTCTACCAACCCAAAGGGGAAAACACATCTGACACAAAAGAATTAAGCCTTGAATTGCAATTGTGAAGAATTCTATGGGTAAAAATTGTTTTGAATCAGGAAAGGTATGTGTTCATGTGGTATTCTTTCATCATACCTGTCCAATCTACATGCTGAGCAAATCATCAGAGAAGTTGAAATGATATGATAAAGAATTTCCCCAGTTTCCTATCAACTGTGCAGACATAGTTGACTGTGTGGATCATAACAAATTATGAGTAATATGGCAAAAATGATAATTGTAAAAAACTTCTTTGTGCTCATGCAGAACCTGTACATAGACCAAGAAGCAGTCATTTGAACAGAACAGGGGGACACTGCGTGGTTTAAAATTGAGAAAGGGGTGCGTCATGGTTGTCTCTTGCACCCTATGTGTTCATTCAATCAATGGATTGAGCAAAGTGATTTCAGAACTGGACCCCATAAAGAAGAGCTTCGCAACAGAATTGGAGGACGCTTCATTAACCTGCCACATGCAGGTAACACAACCCGACTTGATGAAAGTGAAGGGGACTTGAAGCATTTACTTGATGAAGAAGAACAAAGACTACAGCTTTCACGACACCATGACATAAGGAAGTAAGAAATCACCGCAATGGGCCCAATGGACAACATTGTGATACATGGAGAACAGATGAAGTTGTCAAAATTTTAATTTTATTTGAATCCACAATCCATGTCCATAAAGCAACAGTCAGGAAGTCAAATTAAGAATCTGACCCACGTTCTGTGCAAGTGTTAAAGAAAAAACATGCCATTTTGAGGACCAAGGCATGCCTGATCCAAGCCATGGTATTTTCAATCATTCCATAGGTATGTGAAAGTGGGGCACTAAATAAGAAAGACCCTAGAAGAATCATGACTTTGAATTGTGGTGGTGGTGAGCTTGAATGTTCATTTTATAATCTGTCTTGGAAGTAATCCACCCAGAGTGTTCTTTAGGAGGGGGGATATGAGATTTTATCTCACCTGCTTTGGACATATAGTCGGGAGGGACTGTTCCTGGAAAAGAACACCATGCTTGCTCAAGCAGAGGGTCAGCAGACGAGAGGAAGTACCCTCAGCGCGAGGGGTCAACAGACACAGTGGTTGTAAACGTGGGCTCAAGCAGCGTGATGCTTCTGAGGATGGCACCGAGTCAGGAAATGTCTCATTCTTTCTGTTGTACACATGGTGGCTTTGAGGGGTAACAGGCTTTGACCACAATTGATTTGGTGGCAGTGAGTTTGAGAGAGGGCGGTAGATAGAAATCTGTTATGCAGTAGGGTTTTCTTTCTTATGTCAGTGAGGCCGTGGCTGGTGTAGACTGTGTCCTCAGACGAAGGCAATGAAGCTGAGGGTAATGAAGGGCAGATCAGACAGGAGCCAGCACAGATTGGGGGTGGGGTGGGGTGTTGCTCATGCCACCAGGGGCTGCCAAGGAACCAGTAATGTTAGGACTACAGAGACCGAAAGGGACAAGGACTTCCCCTCTCCAGCGCCCCTCAACAGCGCGAGGGCGCCTTTCCTGAGGAGGGGCTCCTTACGCTCACCCCACTAGAGACCGACCCCCTTTTTGCCTGAGACATTTACAATGTGAACCAGCGCTGGGGGAACCACCTGGAATTCATTACACGTTTGATTTTGAGTGACATTTTGGTCGTTGCACTAGCAGAAGCCTTGCAGGTTGCCAAAGGGTTGAGTCCCTCCCACATTCCATTACCAGATTTTCTATGGCTTGCGACCCACAGTTTCAGAAGCTTTGGAGAATTGGTGCCCGCAATTCAGGTTCCTCGCTGCGGGAACTGTGGGGAAATATAGTTCTTTGTGTTGACCATCCCCCCCACCCCCCACCGGTGGGGTGTCTAATGCAGGATTAATCCTTGAAGGAGACAAGTGTGGTGATGGGTAGGCCAAGTGGGCCCTCATTTCCTCTTTAAGTAGATCCTCAGGATGCTTTTGGGATCTGGGGGTGGGGGTGTTTGTTCTCTCCTTTATACAAATGTGGACCATGAAAGCTCAGGGGGTGGGGTGTCAAGTAGGTCAGCAGGGAAAGGGATCCGAAGTCAGGTCTGCTGTTCTCCCCAAACCTCTTTCTAATCCCTTCTCCTGAAACAGAATAATTGAACCCCCCAGCCCACACCTCCCAAACAAAACAATGCTAAATACTACCACCAACTCAATTCTGACTCAGTGAAGATCCTTTGTGCAGAACATGGGGACTCAGTTCCCCCCGCCCTCTGACCCAGGATAGCCTAGGCTAGGACACATGGTGGCTGCATATGGCTTCCACTGCTCCAGAGACCAAGCGCCTTGATCCCTTCCCACCCCCCTCCTAATTGCTATTTTGTAGACAGCTGAGGCCCTCACTCATCACTTCCTGATCCCAAATTCAGACGCTCTCTTCCCGAGGCAGTCAACAAAAGCAGCTGCCTGTCTTTGGGCCTCTCAAAGTCACCGCCCCACGAAGGCCTGGAAAAATGCAAATAAAAGTGAGATGATATTTTTCGTAAATAAAGCAATGGAGCCACTCAAATCTGGTTTGGGCTGTCAGCTGGACCCACCAGAGAGATTGCGACGTTAAAATATGTGGGTCTGCTCTCACGGAACACTCATTGTGGTGCTCGGGGCTCCAGTAAAGCTTTCCTATAAATTATTCATCACGGAATTCAGATGAAATGCCAAAAACCCTCCCACCAAGGGACTGCCTTGTGTGTGTGTATGTGTAATTTTAATTTTTATTACCTCTGAAGAGCTAGCCTTAGTTAGCATCCAGAGCCATCAGCCAGACAGGCGGCGTAATTAGTGGTGAAGAACGGATTGGTCTGGTTCAGAGGGGCCGACCTTGTGCTCATGTCTCTCCAGGAAACCCAGCTTTTCTTAAAGACGTTTCCTGGCCGCAAACATGTGGAAACCTGCCCTAAAACCATGGTTTTTTGAGGGTCCTGGGAACCTGTGTTCCTGTCACACTTGCTTCCTGCTCTTGGAGAGGAAAAATGCTCAAGTTAGCAGTTCAAATCCACCAGGTGTTTCTCGGGAGAAGCTTGAGGCTTTCTGCTTCTCTCAAGAGTTCCTGGACGGTGGCTAAGAGTCAGAATTGACTCAATGGCAGCTGGACTCCTGAAACTACACCTTGCATGCAGACCATTCCTTTCTTTCTGTTTTGAAAAATCATTTTATTGGGGGCATGCGCAACTCTTATCACACTCCATCCATCCTTTCATTGTGTCAAGGACATTTGTACATATATTGCCATTATCATTTTCTTTTTTTCTTTTTTCTTTTTTTAAATTAAAAGTCATTTTATTAGGGGCTCGTACATCATTTTTCCAATACATAAATAAACATACTGTGACAAGAACCCTCGCACATCCGCTGCCGTCATCATTCTCCAAACATCCGCCCTTTCCCCCAGCCCCTGGTGTCGGTTCCTCCAACCCGTCCCCTGTTCCCCTGCTCTCTCTCTCCCACCAAACCTCAATACTTTATGAATTATTATTATTCTGTCATATGTTACCCTGCCCGACACCTCCCTTAGCCCACTCTCCCATGCCCGTCCTCCAGATAGGTCATATGTAGATCCTTGCAACTGATTCCGTCTCTACCCCATCTTCTCTCCACCCATCCAGTAGTTCCCGTCTAACCACCAGCCCGAGGGGGCTCATTCATCCTGATTTCCCCATATCTCCAGTCCCCCTCTCCACTAATGTACCTTCTCTAGTCCATCTGGATGTGCAAGGTAGAGTTGGGATCATGATGGTTGGGGGGTAGGGAGACCTCAGGAACTAGAGGAAACTTGTATGCATCATCACTGCCTGGCTGCACTCTGACTAGTCTGTCTCTTTCCTGTGACTCCCCTGTAAGGGGGTGGCCAATTACCCACCAGTGGGCCTTAGGCTCCCACCCTGCCCCTCCCCTCACTCGTAATGAAGTGATTCCTGTTCTTTGATGCTCGATATCTGCTCCCTTTGGGCCCTCTTGATCACACTTCCTGGTGTGCTTCTTCCCTGTGGATTTTGCTGTCTCCATGCCATTATCATTTTCTTTTCTTTTTTTTGGGGGGGGGGCATCACTGCTCTCCGGTGGTGGGAGTAGAAGGCCCAGCCCCACTGCTGGAATTGAACCTCCGTCCCAGTGGGCCGCGGTCCCGTGCACAACCACTACACCACCGGGGCTCAGCCCGCCATTATCATTTTCAAAGCATTTTCTTTCTACTTGAGCCCTTGATATCAGCTGCTCATTTCCCCTTTCTATATCCCTTCCTCATAAACCCTTAGTAATTTATAAGTTATTATTTTTTCATGTCTTGCACTCCCTTCATTAGCATTATGATTTTTTTTTTTTTGCTTTGGGTCTCTGATGCCTGATATGCCATCTCATTGACACCTTGTGATCACACAGGCTGGTGTGCTGTTTTCATGTGGGTTTTGTTGCTTTTCAGCTAGATGGCTGTTTGTTTACCTTCAAGCCTTTAAGATCCCAGACACTGTATCTTTTGATAGCCAGACACCATCAGCTTTCTTCACCACATTTGCTTATGCACTGGCTTTGTCTTCAGTGATTGTGTTGGAAAGGTGAGCATCTCAGAGTGCTGGATTATTAGAACAAAGTGTTCTTGTGTTGAGAAAGTACTTGAATAGAGGCCCAATGTCCATCTGATACCATAATAATAAATCTATAAATATATGCACATTGATGTATTTCCCCATCATCATAAATATATTTACATATGTACATGCCTGTATTTAGATCTCTATAAATGCCCTTTGCCTCATAATTCTTTCTTCTATTTCCTTTTACTTTCTTCTTGTCTCACTATCATGCTCAGCCTTCATTTGGGTTTCAGTAATTCTTCTCATTCACATTGCCCTTGATCAAGCCCTACCAGGCCTCCTACATACTCCTCACCATCGACTTGTAGTCACTTGTTGGTACCTTATCCCTGGGTTTTTTTCCCCCTGGGTTTGTTAATACCCATTTCCTTACCCCAGTCTACCCCTCTCCCAGTCCCCCTGAAATGTCATCCTGTTGTTCTCTCTTCCAGCTTGTTTATCCTGCCTATCTCATCCAGATAGATACGCAGAGACAGCAATATGCACAAACACAAGACCAAGCACAACAGAGTAACAACAGAAAAGAAAACAATAGCTACAACAATAACAAAAAACAATGACAAAAAAGGGAAAACCCTCTAATCAGTTCAAGGTCTATTTGTTGTCCTTTATGAGTGTTTTCCAGCTGAGTCTGATGGGGCACCATGTCTGGCCCCAGAGTCTATTTTTTGGTGTTCCCTGAGGACTTCATTGTTCTGCTCCCCTTGCTGCTCTGTTGCAGCAGGCCGTTTCTTAACCCTCGCCCCCCAATAGCACTTGATGTCCCCAATAAAGCAAATGACATTGCTAGGTGTCATTGAGTTGGATCTGCCTTTGCACCTCGATGTACAACAGATCAAAGCACTGCCAACTCCTGGGCCACCCTCACAAGTGTTCTTCTGTTCAAGCCCATTGTGGTGGCCACCGGTCCTCCGTCTTGTCAGGGACCTTCTTCTTTTCCGCTGCCCCTCTGCTTTGCCAAGCAGATGATAGTTTAACTGAATTATGGAAGACTCTCTACCTTGAGCACTGGATGGTTTTGAGAACTACCTGCGTGGATCGAAGGGGCAAGAACAACCAAGAGCTCAGGCAGGACTTCTTGGTCCAGTGAGTGTATGTGGATGGGGGAGGGACGATTTGGAAAAGGCAGGCGAGAATATATGCACAGCTGGAAAAATGGGATCTAATGTCCCTGGACAGGAGTTGGTTGAGGTAGAGATGGTTGAATCCTTGTGGGGTTTGCTGTGTGTATTTTCAGCAATAACAAACAAAAGTGAAATCTATGATCAAAATGTAAAAATATTGGCAGCTCATATTGAAGAATTCTGTAAGTTAAAAAAAGGAGGAGGAAGAAGTGATAGAAAGGCGGCTCACAGGGCCCCTTCTCCTTGAGCCCCAACATCTTTTCTGCCCTGGGAGAAGGGGGTCATGATTTCTGCTCTTTGAAAGGTGAGGCTTGAAGATGAAGTGACGTCAAACATTCAAAAGTCCTGGTGTGGGATTTGAACCCTTGGCCATAGTAGGCCCGAATGTGGGTGTTCTCACCAACCCAAACCAGCCCCACTCCTGTGACACCACGTGTTCTTGAGTAGCAACTGCTTCACATGCTTCTCTGGTGATGATGCATATGGAGGCAGGACTGCACGCTTGTCTTCTGTGCTGCTGGGTTAAAACCACCAACTTGCAGGTTTGTAGAGGGCACCCAACTGTCTGGACCACTCATGGGTACCACTCGTGGGGAGGAATGACAAGCAACCCTTACAAAGGAGCCCTAAGATCTCACCTCAGAAGCAGGCCAACTTCCTCCCTGCTACCTGCTATGGATGGAATCGCTTTCCCTTAAAAGGCGATGCTGGGGTCCTATCTCTGGTACCTGTGAACACCACTTCATTTGGAAATAGGGTCTCTGCAGACACTATCAGTTGCGTTAACAGAAGGATAAATTAAGAGGAAATAAAGCTAACTGGAGGTTAAATTAACTAGTAACCTAAAGAGTAAAAGCAGTAACTTAACTAGAGTAAAAATAGTTGCTGCAGACTGACTCTGACTCATGACAACTCCAGAGGGTTCTGGGAAGTAGATCACTGGACCTTCCTTCCATGGCATGTTTCCATGGATCCTGAAGGCCAACCTTTTGCATAGCAACTGAGCACAAAAACCGCTTGCACTTCCTGGGGACTCTCACACTGACCTAGTGTTAGTCCCTAATCACACATCGGAAGGGTGTTCCTACAAAGGAGAAGGAAAGAAGCAGAGAGATGGAGAGGATGGATGAGAATACAGAGCTTGGAGACCTACATGTGCCAGCCAAGGAGCAGCATGGCCTGCTGGAGGTTGGGAGAGAGGCAAGGATCAGATTCCATCAGAGCCACCAGAGGGAACCAAGCTGCTGGCCCTTGACTCCTAACCCCCAGGAATGGAGACAGTAAGCCTCTACTCTTTTAAGTCTTCTACTTTGTGACCAATGTCACAACAATCTTGGGAAGACACGTGAGTAGTTAAAGTTTATTGTGCCAACCTGGCTGATAAATACATGTGGGGTTAATTGAATGGCCGAGAGATAAATGGCTCAGTGAGCTTTGCTTTTCTAGTTCTCAGGTCTCTTGTTCTCAGATGGTCAGACCAGTGTGCAGCTGGCTTAGCCAGTTCCCTGCGTCAGCTGGCAAAGCTCACTTCCTGCAAGACCTTTCGGAGGAGAAGCCACATGAACCTACTCCGATGCAGCCCTGGGTGCTGGAGCAGCCGTGTGGAGACCCTGCCAGCGCTGAGATGCTTACATGCTCACTGATTCAGCTTTCCTCCTGCAGTCGGCATCATTGCATGTGCTTTGTGAGATGGAGGAGGACTTTGTGGATCGGTGTCGGACATATAGACTAATGTTGGACTTGTGGGCTTGGGCAGCACTGGGTTGGAATGTTTTCTTGATGTGCACGAACCCTTTATATAAAACGCTCTCTTATACATATGAGTTTCTGTCGATTTGTTTCTCTAATGTACCCAGACTAACACAACAACAGGACAGCTGTCTCCCAGGCCCCCTGTGAAACTCCCTGTAAACCTGACTGTTTCTGGGTGCCATCCAGCCGGTGCTTACTCCCCGTGACCCCATGTGAGAGAAGAGAGCTCTGCTAGACGGTTACCTGGATTGTAATGCCTTGGGGAGCAGAGGAACAGGTCTTATGTGAACTGCCAAGCTTTCATTTAGCAACCGAGTGTATGATCACCGTGCCATCATTCTGTAGTTGTTGGTGAGATTATGTTCAAAAGAATGGATGGATGGAGGATGTAATCTGGCCCACTTGTTCAGGACACTCAAGGACCTATGCCACAATCAGGCCTGTATGTCTGGTGACCATGCGTTATATTCCTGTATTAGGAGTCTGGTCGTTGCTACAGGATGGACTGTCAGGCCCAGGTGAGTTCCCTGGAGAAGCAAAAGTGTGCTCTTGTGCCTGGAGACAAAGGATTGGAATCCTCTCAGAGAAGGTTCTATGTCTTCTTGTCTCTCAGGGTCAAGACCAGGCATGGTTGGTTTGTCCCAGTGTCAGAGCTTTAGTGCCCCCGACCCCACCTGACTGACAGGTTGGTCTGTCCTCAAGTGCCTCCAGGTGGGAGGGCAGCTTTTACAGGCGCAGGTCAGGGACACTCAGAGGAGCAGTCTGGGCATTCCCCCCCACATATGAGGCAACTGCCTATTTCAATTGCATGTTTAGCTGGCCCCAAAGGCCCACAAGTGCCTTGCAAATGATCTTTTATGGAGTTCCCATTTCCCATTTTATTTTTTAGCATTATTAATCACATCTTTTTGGGAGAAATAAGAAGTGCATTCAGAAAATTCTTGGTGAAATTTATTGAATTTATGCTGAACATGTTTAGCAATCCACAGAGGACTGTTTGACCCAGGAAGCTTCCAGAGCTTTGGGGCTTTCTTTCTCACTGACTTCAGCTTGGGCCACAAAGAGGCACAAATGTGAAGCGTTTCCACTTGAAGCAAAGCAGGCAGGTTACGGTTTAATGACCCAGCCATGATCTTGGTTTGGGAACAATGTACTCCAGGTACATCCTGCCTCAATCCCTCTCTTCCGGAATTTGTGTACATGGTATTAGGGGCCACAAAGTTGGCTCTGATTTACAAGGACTGGGTTGACTATAGAAACATATCTAGTAGCAATCATATCGGTGTAAGAAAAGGCTTCATATCAAGAAGTAATTATGTATCAAGTAAACATCCTATCCCAGTCCAACTCCAGTCCATAAGTCTGATACTGGTTCACAAGTCCTTCAGATGCACGCAGTCATAAGCAATGACACAGAATGCGGAAAGATCACAGTCCATTGGGTGCAAAAGTCGTGTGGATCTGATGTCAGTGGAAAAAATGGCAGGGCTTCCAGCAGCTCTCTGGGTCAGCAGTAACAGGAAGGTCAAGGCAGAGAAAGAGACTGGTCTCCAGAGAGGTTTATATGTGGGCCATAGCTCCAAGGGAGGTCATCAGGCTGCAACCTAATTGACAGGCTACACTCCACCCCTACACTTTTATATATCTTCAGGTGGACATGAAATTATATAACTACCACTGGGACCTTATGCAACAGAACCAGACACTGTCTCATCTTGCCCCTCACAACTGTTATGTTTGAGGGCCTTGTGGTAGCCACCGTATCAATTCATTTCCTGGAGAATCGTCCTCTTTTCTCTGAACCTTCACTCTACCCACCATGATTTCTTTTTTTTAACCAAAGACGAGTCCCTCCTGATAATATATCCAAAGTAAGTGAGATGAAGGGACCATCCTGGATTCTAAAGAGCATACTGGCTATGCGTCCACCAAGACAGATTTTGTTTCTTCTTCTGGTAGTCCATGGCACTTTCAGTATTTTTCATTAACACCATAATACAAATGCACGAATGCTTCTGCAGTCTCCCTTACCCATTGTCAAACTTTCACATGCATAGGAGGTGATTGAAAATACTATGGCTTGAGGGACGTTCTACACTTTTCTTTTTTAAGATCATTTTATTGGGGGCCCATGCAACTCTTACCACAATCCATCCATCCATTCATTGTGTCAGGCACATTTGTACATTTGTTGCCCTCATCATTCTCAAAACATTTCCTTTCTGCTTGAGTCCTTGGCATCAGCTCCTCATTTTTCCCCCTGCCTCCATGCCCCTACTCATAAACTCTTGATACTTTATAAATTATTATTATTTTGTTATGTCTTACACTGTCCAACGTCTCCCTTCCCCCACTTTTCTGTTGTCCGTCCCCTTAGGGAAGGGGTTCTATGTAGATCCTTGTGATCAGTTCCCCCTTTCTACCCCACCTTCCCTCCACCCTCCTGGTATTGCCACTCTCACCACTGGTCCTGAGGGCTTCATCTGTCCTGGATTCTCTGTGTTTCCAGTTCATGTCTGTATCAGTGTACATCCTCTGGTCTAGCCGGATTTGTAAGGTAGTATTGGGATCATGATAGTGGTGGGGAGGATGCATTTAAGAACTAGAGGAAAGTTGTATGTTTCATCTTTGCTACACCACACCCTGACTGACTCATCTCTTCCTTTCAACCCTTCTGTAAGGGGATGACCAGTTCCTTCACACGGGCTTTGGATTTCTACTCTGCACCTCCCTTCATCACAATGATAAGATTTTTTTGTTCTTTGATGCCTGATACTCGATCCCATTGACATCTCATGATCACACAGGCTGGTATGCTTATTCCATGTGGACCCTGTTGCTTCTCAGATTGTTTATCTCCAAGCCTTTAAGCCCCCAGATGCTATATCTTTTGATAGCCGGGCATCATCAGCTTTTTTCACTACATTTGCTTATGCACATATTTGTCTTCAGTGATTGTGTCGGGAAAGTGAGCATCACGGGATGCCATTTTAATGGAACAAAGTGTTCTTGCATTGAGGGTGTGCTTGAGTGGAGACTCAATGTCTATCTGCTACCTTAATACTAAACCTATAAATATGTCACATGTATCTATTTCCCCATTATCATATATAAATATATTTACACACATACATGGGCAGGCACACTTTTCATCCTCAAAGTAACATCCTTGCTTTTCAACTCTTTCAAGAGGTCTTGTGCAGCAGATTGACCCAGTGCAATGCATTATTTGATTGCCTGCCTGCTGCTTCCATGAGCACTGATTGTGAATCCAAGGAAAATGAAATCCTTGACAATACTAACTTCATGGCTTATTGTACTATTGTCTATGTGTCCAGTTGTGAGAATTTTGGATTTTTTTATATTAAGTTGCAATCCATACTTACAGTTCTTGATCATCACCAGCAAGTGCTTCACATCCTCCTCAATTTCAGCATGCAAGGTTGTGTCATCTGCATATGGCAGGTTGTTAACAAGCCTTCCTCGAATCCTGAAGCTGCATTTTTTTCTTATAGAACAGCTTCTTGGATGATTTGCTTAGCATACAGATTGAACAAGTGTGGTGAAAGGATGCAGCCCTGAGGCTAACTTTGCTTGATTTTCAACCATGCCCTCTCCCCTCACTCTACTTGAATGACTGCCTCTTGGTCAATGGCTTCACTGCCCTGAATGTGCAGGCTCTCCTTGGATTTATATATTTGTTTTAATTAAAAGCATCAAACAGGGTGGTAGTGGTTTAGTGGTAGTAATTTCACCTTTTCTGTGGGAGAGCTGGTCTGATTCCTGGCCAATGCCCTTCTTGTGCAGTTGCTGCCATGAGGCAGAACAAGTTTCAGAGGAACCTCCAGACTAACACAAATCAGGCAGAAGGTCTTGGCAATCTGCATCAGAAAACCATCCAATGGAAACTCTGTGGCTCACCAGGAGCCAATGGTAATGGGCTAGAACAGGACCAGTCAACATTTCAATTGATTGTGCATGGGCCACCCCATGAGACCAAAAGGACAGCAGTCCACGAGCCAGGCACTTCTTTTTGGGCTCCCTCTGCATTGAGGATTAGTCAGGCAATGGTCCGGGGTTCTTCTCTCTCCCTGAGTCACCTGCACATGCCTGTGCTGCTTCTCCTCTGGGAGTTCCCTCAGGTAGCTCCCATCCCACTATTGCCAGGCCTGCCTTCCCCCTCCAGGAAGCCTTATGGCCTGCTCACTGACCTGCAACCTGCTTCCCCATGTTTCACCTGAGGGTCTGCCCTCCCTGGGATGGCTGGGCTCTATATGTGGCCTATCCTCCCATTTCTCCCCAAAGGGAGAAGCTTGGGAAAGTATGAAAGACACCCTGGATATTAGAAAGTCCATCCATTCGGCATGGATGCTGGGCTTGCGGAGCAGTGCCTTTTGGCTTCCTGGAAAGAGCAGCCCTGGATGAAGGATGCACAGCTCTGAGGACAGGTGCACCCGGTGCTGGGCATACCTGATCTCAGTGCTCCCCACCTTGGCCACACTCTGCTCCCTGTTCTCTCCGGAAGCTTGGACCCAGGCAGAGCTCTTTGCTGGGATGTAGAGGCTGTGCTCAAAGAACCCCGGTGGTGGTGTGGCAATGAGTTGGGTGGTGATCTCCGTGGTTGCCAGTTTGAGACCGCCAGCAGCTACGCGGGACAAAGACTGGGTTTTCTACTCCAGGGAAGTGTTACAGCGAGTCTCAAAAATCCACAGTCGGTCACTATGTCTCTGTAATGACTCAATGGGAGTGAGTTTGGCTCATTTTGGAGAGACTGTGCTTGGGCACGGCATCCGCCCCTGCCCTTCCCTGGATAGGGGCACCTACTCAGCGGCAGGGGAGCCATCACAGGTCTCGGTGACCCTCGGAGCTTTGCACCCTTGGGCTTGGCGGGCCTTCTCCTCACTGAGGTGAGAGTGGTCGTGGTGGGGAGGGGGAAGAGTGAACGGCCAGGTGGGCTCTGCTCAGGCTCTTGCCCCTGGCCTTCACCCGGGAGCGCGCAGGGCGCGGGGTTCTGACCGGTTCCTGGACTGCGCTCGCCCCATCTGTCTTCTGAGCTCGATGGGCGCGCGGGAGCATCCAGAGCTGTTGCAATCTGCCCTTGTAAATCGTCTTTCTTCCCACCACCTCGCGTGCAGCCGCTCTGAAGACATCAAGGTGCGGGGTGGCTGCCAGCCAGCGGGGCGCCTTTTCCAGCTGGCGCAACGCCCAGGTCGGGTCCTCCCCACGCCCTTCCCGTGGCACTGAGCGAGGAGGGTGTCAGACCCCCTGCCACGCGCACGCTGACTTCCCGTTGACCTGGGCTCTGATCCCAGACTGCAGGGAGGGCACCAAGTCCCAAGCCCCCCTGGCAAGCTACACATGACCCGGGGACTTTAGGAAAGTTCTTGAAAAAGATGCTGCTGTCTTTTCATGCCGTCTTCCCACAGACCGTTCGTTTGCAGTAGGATCCCCGGGGCAGAACGGAGACCATCCGGATGATGATTCCCAGTCATGGGGATGCCTCGGGTTACCGAGTGGAACTGCTCCCTGCGGGCTTCTCGACCGTCAGCTTCAGGGTAGGAGCCCGGTGACACAGTGATTGGGTTTGGCTGGGAACGGATAGGTTGGTGGCTGGAATCCCCCAGCTTCTCCTCAGGAGGAAGATGTGGGAGGGAGGGCGAGGGAGGGGAAAAATGTGGAGCTGATACCTCAAGTAGAAAGGAAATGTTTTGAAAAAGATGATGGCTGATGTGTTTGACGCAATGGGTAGATGTCTGGGTTGTGATAAGAGCTGTAGGAGACCCCTCCCCCAAAATAAAATAATAGAATAAAATAAAAGAATTAGAGTCTTGGAGACATTATGAGGCTGTTCTATTCTGCCCTGGAGAGTCACTATGAATCAGAACCAATTTGATGGCCAACAACAGGCTTGGTTTTGATAAATCCTCAGGGAAGCCCATTACCGGGTCTTTCTTTGATGGGACTACTGGGTGAATTTGAACTGCCAACCTTTAGGCTAGCAGTCAAGCCAAACCATTTATCTCACCCAAACCACTGATAATAACCAGTTGGCCTGTCTGCCCTCATTTCTGCCCACCGTGTAGGTGGTGGCCAGAGAGTTCCTTTAGAATCTGAGGAGGCTGTCACTGTCCTTCTCACACCCACTGTCCCCCAACAGCCTCAGGATCCCACCTGAGGACCCTACCACGCCTGCTCACAGGTCCAGAGTGAGGTCCCTGCCTCCCTCCGTCCTTCAGGGCCACTGGCTTCTTTCTCCTTGGCTGTCAGCATGCCCTTCATGCTCCTTGGTCCAGTTGGCCTCACTACTGATCTACTGGCCATCTTAAACCCAAATCCAACTCACTGTCATCCAATCAATTCTGACTCATCAAGACCCTACAGGACAGGACAGCACTGTCCCTGTGAATTTCTGAGACTGTGCTGCTTTATGGGAGTAGAAAGCCTTGTCTTTCTCCTGCCACCTTAGGAAGAATTAATACCTGTTCTTCCCCAACTTGTTGAAAGAGAAGACCAGAGAACCCTTGTTCTCTGAGGCCATCATCACCCTGCTGCCAAACCACGTAAAGATGCACAAGGAAATGAAGGCACGGCCTTTATCAACCCATTCCCTCAGTCAGAATCTTCTCCTACATCTCCCCTTGGCCCCTTGCTTCCTTCTGCCTCCCCCTCTAGGTTAATCAGGGGTGATTCTGTCTCCCCCCAACCCCAACTTTGTCCCATACTCTTCCTGATGCTCAACACAGCTGAGAGCCTAGTGGATCCCTGTCTGCTGCTGACCTCCTGTCCACCCCCCTCACTAGAGACTCCCATCTCTAGTTCACTGCTATGTGTGCAGAGCTGCTCCTCTGTGTGGCACTGCTTGGGGAGGAGTATCCTGGTTCTCCAGGAATCCCCCAGCCATACGCTGTCCTTCCACTGTGGGGCGACTGGGCTTCTGACTACATTCTCCTTGACAGCCCTCAGTGATACCAGCTCTCACTGAGGAGCGTCAGCTCTCCATCTCACTCTCCTTCCTTCCCATTCACAACCACCTAGCATGGACCCCTTTCCTTTGCCTCAGAGCCCTTCGTGGTGACCTTGCACTCAAGGTCAAAGTCATATTGTTGACTGGTTGACATGGGGAGAAAAAGAGACTGTGAGAAGCAAAGGGACGTCCCAAGGTGAGCTCTGCCATTTCCATCACCCTGCCCACTTCGGGGACCACTGCGACATCAGGCAGAAGGATCGCGTTAATCCTGTTGTGGTGCTGGGAGACTTCTCATGGGGTCTTTCCTTGCCTCTCACTCACTTCTCCTTTCTCATCTCTTCCCACAACCTCAAATGAAGAGAGTTTCTGAGCAGTGCTGCCTAACACACAGGAGTCCCAGGAAATGAATTATGTCTTAAGATACCTGCTGTTTGCTGGAGTCAGTGACCTGGGAATGTCTTTGGACAAGGTTGGTGTCAGTCTGCAAGAAGGAGTGAGATTTCTGGTGGGTGAAATGTGGGGTGTTAAGGGCAATTGGAGCAGGTGCCTTAGGCAAAAGAGGGCACCTGACAAGGGGTCTCTTTCAGAAGTCATAAGGAAGTTCATGGTCGGGCATGGGGCAGAAGCAAGGCCAAGGCCACGCTGGACATTGTAGGAAGAGGCTGTGGAGCAGGCCAAACCTGTGGTGGAGTTCATTGGTCCTCCCATGGGATCAGGAAGCTGGAGCCCAGGAGCAATAACTCAGAATCAGCTCTGTGGCCTCATCTCTAGGACCAAGACGAGGGCTGGGCCTAAAGCAGTCCAGGAAGATTTGCCCAACTTTATGCCCTAGGACAGCTTTCAATATCCCATGGGGACTAGTTCCCATGGAGCCTCTTAAATACATGCAGGTCTTTGTCTCACTGACTTGGGAGTCAACGCCCAAGGGTCTTTTCATCTTATTAAGCCTCAGAAGGAGCCCTGGTGGCATAGTGAACTAATTACACATTGACCTGTTGACTATAGAGTCAGTGGTTCCAACCTACCCATGATGCCTTGCAAGAAAGATGAGGCTGTTTGTTCCTGCAACAATTTAAAAGCCTAAGGAGCCCCAAAGGGGAAGTTCTCTTCTGTCCTATAGGGTCACTGTGAGCCACATGACTCAATAGTGGTGGGTTTGATTAACTTTCAGTCATTGGTGGCTTCCTTACCACCTTGCTCTATTAACCCCACTAGCACACTCAGAGTCCCTGGGTGGTGCTAAGAGATCAGCTACCATGGAAAGGTTGGAGGTTTGAGTTTACCTAGAGGTGCCTCAGAGGAAAGACCAATCTCTGATGGGAGGGTGGGGGGAAATCAGCCAATGAAAAACTCTATGAGGTACAGTTCTACTTGCACATGTGGAAGGGGTCACTAGGGGTCAACGTTGACTGATGGCAACTGGTAGTTACATAATTTCCTGTCAACTTGAGGGTATTAAGAGTGAAGGGGTGGAGTCACAGCCTGACTGATGCCTCCTTGTGGGTGTGGCCTTCTCATGAGGAGTTGGCAACTTCCTCTCTCTCTGGAGGAGAGCCATACTCTCTTTCTCTGCCTTTGGCTTCCTGTGGACAAGCCACGTGGCCACGTGGTGGAGACCTGTGGAGACAGCCCTGTGATGCTTCCACTGCCCTTAGATCCACAAGAGTTTCACCCACCGGTCTGTGCGTTCGGCCTCACTGGGAGTGGCAATGTGAGTCTGAATAGGAATGTAGGACATATGGACTAATATTGGACTTATGGACTTGTTCTGAATGGGCTGGGATATTTTCTCAGTATACAATTGCTCTTTGATAAAGAAACTCTCTCTTACACATAGATGGGTGCCTCTGGATTTGTTTCTTTAGTCAACTCAGACCAACACAGCAACTGTTACCATTCTGACATTGTCTGAGACATCTCTTTCCTGAACCACGGAGCTTCTCCCTGCCTTTCCCATAGATGAGCAGGGACCATTTCTCTCCCTATGAAAGAGATGCCATTTGAGAAGACAAGCAGCATGTGGGATGAACGAGAGTGCTTGGGGCCAAGATTAACACGGTGATGATATACAATTGAGGGGGACGAATTATGTTCAGGCGCTAAATCATAGCCTACACATCGTCCATTGATTTTTGCTTTTCCTCGGCTGGTAGGAGTCAGAGGTGGCCTTTGCTGAGATATTTCTGGCAATTTGAATCCCGAGTGAGAAGAGGAAAGGCCCGTGTTTGCTGAAAAGAAACCACTAATCCAGAAGGACAGGTGTAGGGGAGGAGGCAGGAAAATGTAGACAGGACAGAGGTAAGGAGATGGGGTCTGTGGCCCAGAGGCTGAAAGCAAGGAGAGCTAAGTCCTGGGCCCCACACTCGGCTCTGGGACCCCAAGGAGTTCGAGGTAAATTCCCCTGAATAGAAGAGCCACTTTGTACACTTGATGAAAGGAGGGAGGGGTGCTCATGACCTTGAGTCAATGCTAGGTTAACGGTGGCAGGTGCATCTCCTCTCTTGTTAGCTGCCGTCAAGTTCATTCCAACTCACAGTGACCTTCTGTATCATGGAACTTAACACCGCCTGGTTCTGTGACATCCTCACAATTGTTCGAATGTTTGAGCCCATTGCTGTGCCCACTGTGAGAGTCCATCTTGCCTAGAGCCGTCCTCTTTTTGTGCTGCCCTTCCACTTTACCAAGCATGATGTCTTTCTCCAGGGAGTGACCTTTCCTGACAACATGTCCCAAGCATGAAGTCTCATCATCCTTGCCTCTAAGGAGCATTCTGGCTGTACTTCTTCCAAGACACATCCCTTTGCTCTCTTGGCAGTCCAGGGTACCTACAACATTCTTTGCCAACACCATAATTCAAGAGCATCCATGCTTCTTCTGTCTTCATTATTCAACGTTCAACTTTCACATACACATGAGACAATTGAAAACACGGTAGCTTGGCCGAGGTGTGTCTTAGTCCTCTCTGCTTTTCCACACTTCTGAGAGGTCTTGTGGAGCACACTTACTCAATGCAACTTGTCTTGATTTCTTCATTGTTGCTTCCATGAGCCTTGATTGTGAATCGAAAGCAAGACAAAATCCTTGACATTTCTATGTTTAGTATCATGTTGCCTAATGGTTCAGGTGTGAGAATTTGGGTCTTCTTTACATTGAGTTTAACGCATACTGAAGCTTGCAATCCTTGATCTTTGTAAGTCAGTGCTTAGATTCATCCTCACTTTTAGCAAGCAAGGTTGTCTCATCAGTTGTTAATATACCTTCTTTAAACCCTTATGCCTCATTTTTCTTCATATAACCTACTTTTTCTAATAACCTACTCAGCACATAGATTGATTAATTATGGTAAGGGGATGCAACCATGACACACACCTTTTCCTGATTATAAGTCACATAGTATTCCCTTCTTCTGTTCCTACAACTGTCTCTTGATCCATGTACGAGTTCTGAATGAGCACAATGAAGTGTTCTGGAATTCTCATTATCAAGGTTACTTACTGTTTGTTATGGTTCATACAGTCAAAGAAGCACAAGTAAACATAGTTCGGGTATTCTCTGCTTTTAGTCTGATGGTTCTGATCAGTCAATCTGATTAGTCAGATTGATCTGACACCTCCAATATATTCCTTGTTCCATGTCCTTTTCTGGAATCTAGACTGAATATCTGGCAACTCCTTGTCAATGTACTACTGCAACCTTTGCTGTTTGATCTTCAGCAAAACTTTACTTGCAGATGATATTAAAAATATTGTTCTATAATTTGAGCATTTTTGGAGTTATCTTTCTTCAGAATAGGCACAGATATGAATCTCTTCCAATCAGTTAGTCAAATTTCTATCTTCCAAATTTCCTGACATGGATGAGTGAGAGTTTCCAGTAGTTCATCAGCTTGTTGAAACATTTCTGGAGCCTTGATGTTGACTAATGCCTAAATTGGCTGCACTTCCTCTCTTATGACCCTTAGATTCCTAGTTGGTACAATTGGTTTCCACTCAACTACTAGCTTTAAGGTTGGTGTTTCAAACCCATCCAGTGGCTCCTTGGAAGGAAGGCTTGCTGATCTGCTTTTGTAAGGAGTACAGTTCAGGAAACTTGTATGGAGTCCAGTTCTATTCTGATTCATATGGGACACGCGAGGTGTCACATGTTGAAATGGACTGACATGTTTTTTTTTGATGTTCAGAATGAGTTGGGCTAGAAAAGCTTGGCACTGAGTGAGTACATCATCAGTCCTAGCTGTGTACTTAGGTTTTGTGTCAAACTGGGTGGGCCAGAATTCTCCCATGATATGATTTAACACAGTGTCCAACTCCATGAGGGGATCTTCTTGAAGCAGCCAAGCAGTTAATATGATCACAGTGTTGAAGCAATTGAGGGAGGTTTCATAGGGGGTGTGGCCTACTCAGTATAGAGCAGCATTCCGTGGAAGCCAGCTCACTTCTGTTTCTTCCTGCATCTGGTTCATCAAGTCCCTGCTGTATTACCTGGCGACCTCAGGAACTGTCAGCAGACCCCCTCAGATTCACCCAGCTCTGCATCCACCAGCCTGTGATCCACTTGCGTCAGCACCTGCATCTTATTAAGCATCCCCTACAGTTACAGGATCCGAAGAGGGCCAGTTTATGGTCCACCCGTGGAATTGAACCAAGCTGGGCTTATTCACTTGTACAACTGTGCGAGCCACTTCTTAATATGAATCTCTCCCTATATATAAACACAAGGGATATCACTGCTGATATACACATACACGCATCAGTGGTTTAGCTTTTCCAGAGATCTTAATTGAACACACTTGTCCAAACAGCATTTCTGTGTTTTCAATAACCTTTGCTGCGCTTCTAAGTCTCTGGGGCTGGAGGTTGTGAAGTGTAGCTGTGATGGTTAGGGATTCTGTCAGCTAGACATTCCTGTGTAAGGGTAGAGGTGGAGCCCCATCTCTAGACCGGGTCACAGTCCAATGATCTATCCTTGAGGGTTGTAGCCTTTTGTATAACAGAGAGAGACAAATAGACTTGTACTCTCTTTGGTCCTTCGCTTTCTGCCAAAGCTGAATCTTAAGTCTGGTTCCCTGATCTCCTTGTGTGTTGCCTGCCAATTCCAAGAACCAGTAGACTACTGAAGGTGGATTCATCTGACTGACTTTGGATTTACATTACCTCTCCATCTGCTAGCCTGTGCCCCCCTCTATATCTGCTTCTTCATCTCATTTCCTGTTTGCCAGCTCCCATGAGTCAAGAGGAGCCTGGCTTGCACTAGGCTGGACTTAGTTATTGCTACAGCTTTGTAAGTCCTTTCTTGATAATTCCTTTCCTATATATAAATACATGGGATATCATTGCTTACATCAGATGGATCTTGGCTCAAAGGAAAGAATACCAGAACAATGCTTAGGTGTGTTTCATTGACTATGCAGAGGCAATTGACTGTGTGGGTCATAATAAACTGTGGATAACTTGATAAGCGAATTCCAGAGCACTTCATTGTGCTTATGCAGAACTTATACGTAGATGAAGATTCAATGTGTGAATAGAACAAGGGAAGTACTGTATGGTTTCAAATCAGGAAAGGCATGCATCAGGGTTGTATCCTATCACTATATTTGTTCAGTCTGTATGCTGAGCCAATCATCAGGGAAGCTGGGTTATATGAGAAGAGTGTAGCATCAGGATTGGAGGAAGCCTTATTAATGACCTGAGGTAGGCAGATGACACTACCTTGCTGGCTGAAAGTGAGGAGGACCTGAAGCACTTGCTGATGAAGATCAAGGAGTGTAGCCTTTTAGTAGGGATTACAACTCGGTATAAAGAAGACCCAAACCCTCACAATTGGACCAATAGGTAGCATCACGATAAATGGAGAAAAGGTTGACATGGTTGAGAATTTTGTTTTACTCAATCTCTGCAATCTCTGATATTGGAAGCAGCCAAAAGATAAAAAGACATATTGCAATAGGTAAATATGCTGCACAAGATATCTTTAGCAAGGAAGTTGCTTTGAGAACTCAGGTGCACCTGACCCAAGCTATGGTATTCTCCATTGTATCATATACGTTTCAAAGTTGGACATCGAGTAAGGAGGACCATTGAAGAATAGATGCATTTGAATTGGGGTGCTGGAGAAGAAGATTGAAAGAACCATGGAGTGTTCAAAAGATAACACACTCTGGATCATAAGAAATAAGCCCAGGGTGCTCCTTAGAGGCAAGGATAGCAAGACTTCATATTATGTATTTTGGTTTTATGGTAAAAAGAGACCAGTCCCTGGAGATGGATAGTTTGTTTGGTAACGTGGAGGGGTATTGGAAGAAGCCAGCTTCTGATACTTATATTGTGGGTTTAACAGGCATGTATACAGCGATAATTATTATTTATTATAATAAGGATATAGAGAGCATGAGAGATAGAGAAGCAATAAGAGTTAGACACATTTCACATCAGGGTAGCATGCTCACCTCCGCCCGCTTGGTGGTTCACATGGAGAGAGAGGCAGGAGAGAGAGCAAACATTAATTTTCCTCATTTAAATAACCTTTTGGGGGAAATATGAACTCTGTGATCACTGGTCAGGACATGTCACAAGAGGGGGCTGTCATAAGGGCTATATGGTGACAATGACTTAGGGATGCCTATGTGACGAAGGGGAGAAGGATGTGATAGGGAAGACCTCCGACTCCTGGGGGTAGATGAACAGGTCTGTCTTGTTAGGAGTCATTGACAATTGCTCTTGAATCCCGCCGACAGGCCTTGAGGGACACAAACCATCATACTAACTTGAGTCACGCAAAGCCCTCAGATAACTGGGAGCATCCGGGAGAATAGCTAGCTTACTCAGCTTCATCATGAGTCACACAAATGCCTCATAAAACTGGGAGCTTCAGGGAGAAAAGCTAACTTAACTTGCACACTAAATGTTGGCAAATAGTTTGCTTAATATTTTAGAGTATACGATGCGAAAAAGTCCCGTCTCTATCCTACAGAGGGGCAGTGAAAAAGAGGGAGGCTTTTGAAAAGATGGATTGATACAGTGGCTACATGAATGGGCTCAGACATAGGAGCAATTGTGAGCATGCTGCAGGATCGTGACGTGTTTCATTCTGTTGCACAGAGAGTCACTTACTGGTCGGAGCTGACTCAATGGCATCTACCAAAACAATATATATAAACACATACAGGTGCCATTGGCTTGGCTTCTCTAGAGAGCCCGCCCTATCTTTATGCAGATTGGGAATTCCATTTGGGATGGCTAGTGTCAACCTGGTCAATTAGTCTAGGCCTTGCTGTGAAGATATTTGATTGATTTTACGTAAAGGAGACCATGCCAAATAATGTGAGTGAACCTGGTTCAATCAGCTGAAGTTTTAAGAGCACAAAACTTCTCTGATCCAAAAAAGTTCTGCCTCAAGACTGCGACATTGAGAACAAAATAACAAAAAGCAGAAACAAACCCAAACAAAGGCTGCAATAAAGAAATCCTGCTGACTTTCTAGACTGCCACCTATCTTAGGAATTTCAGACTTGTGACACCCCCCACCCCCATCACAAAATCTTAAACAAAATCTCTTAGGGTTATATATCCCTTGTCCTATTTATTGGTTCCGTTTCTCAGGAGAAACCTGACTGATACTTCATAACCCCAGAGATCTCTTTATGGATTCTGCCTTTCTCAGCTTAGAAGAATGATGAAAAAACAGAGACTTGGATGGTAGATGAATCCGGGTTTGAATCCTGCATCAGTCAATTACCACCTGTGTGAACTCAGGGAAACCATGTAAGCGTCTCATGGTGGTTCGGGATTATACCAGCTAGACACTCCTGGGTAAGGGCAGGGACAAGGCCCAACTTATCAATTGGGTCCAACCTCCTTGGTGTCATAGTCTTTTGTATAAGAGGGAGAGGTGCTGGAAACTGAGACACACTGGAAATGCTTTCTCTGTCCTTCCTTCCTGCTTGATGGGACTCTGTCTGCCTCCCTGGGCAGCCCCATAAGGGCTGCCCAATCCCGAGAGCTGGCGCTGTTATGTTTCCAGCAACCTTTTATCCGCATGACTCTGAACCTGAGAGCCTGTGATCTTTCTACTTCCTGCTTCAGCTGTCTTTGTCTTTGGCCTGAAACTATTTATGTGAGTCTGAAAAGGACCTTATGGACAAACATCCGATTTAAAAACTTGAGCTGCAATACCTTCTTGATAAATAATTACTTCTTGATATAAAGTTCTTTCTTATTCACATGCGCGCACCCCTGAGTTTGTTTTTCTAGACAGTCCTGGCCTAACACACTTCTTTACTTTCCCTACAAAGTGAAGAAAGATGAAGAATTCATACAGCATAGTGGGTGAATAGTCCTTTGTAGTGTCTGGTCTATAGTAAGTGCTCAATAAATGGTAGCAATAACGGAAACAGTGGGCCACACTGCTTCTGAGCAGTCTCTTTTCTCTGTGGTGCCCATCCTCATCTATAAATTTGAAGTCATTTTGAGGATCCTCCCTCGCTAGAACTCAGGAATTTCCTGCATGTGTTGGAGCACTGATTCAGTTCTAGTTCCATCTCCCACTTTGCCTTTGGTTATGCTCCATGTTTATCTTCTGCTGTGCTCCCTTTCCCCTCATCTGCTCATGCTTATATTGCGTCCATGAACTCCACATGGCCTCCACTGCTAGCACAAGGTTTGGTAATGTGTGAGGGGTCACAGCCTCTCCTACCCCTGCCCACTGATGGGGATTTTGTTTTGACCTGTTCCGATCAGCCCTCTTGTAGACAGACTCTCAGAGGTCTCATCTTTGCTAGATCACTGTGCAGAGGGAAAGACATTTCTGAGAAATAAAACTATGGACTCTTAAGTTAGATCCAGGATAATTTTCTTGAAGCGACTCATGAAAATCCAAGAGTGAGTTTTGAGGTTGACCTGTACTTCTTTGAATGTAATTCTCATAGAGTTTGGACCACATGGAGTTGAGGTTGTAGCTGGGTAATCTTTGTAGATTAATGTTTGTCTTTTTCTTCATAAGATAGGGACAGGGCGTTAAAAAAATTATTCATATGAACCGGGAAACTCTTTTCTACTTGAAAATACCATTTCAGGCTGACCCCAGTCTGACTTCTCCCTCCTCACATAAAACGTTTGGGCTATTTGGTGCAGGACTTCTTATCTCTCTCCTGTCCCATTCCCTCACAACCATAGCACATTGGGGATAGTAAGTCTGCTGCGAAAGCTACAGGTTTTTATTTCTCAGCTGAATGAAATTGTGTTTGGATTTCTTCCAGTCTCTGCTTTCGTTTCTTGGTGCAGATAATGGAATACTGATAGTCCTTTGTGCCCACACGAGTAAATATACCTTAGTCTTGACCAATTGCTTTATTATGAATTGCTGGGACTGCTGTAGGATGCTTGGCAGTGATGGCAGAGACATAGCTGTCCACCGGAGACCTACAATCTTCTTTCAAACGGTAATGCTGTTACTAGGAAGTGGTTTCCAAGGCAGGGATTGAATTTTCCAGCCCTGTTATCTCTACCAAAGGTCATGTGACCGAGTGGTGGACTAAGAATTGCAGGCAGAAGTGATGTCTGCGATTTCCAGGACTCCCCATGCATTGTTTCATGCTCCCTCATTCTTCCTCACCAAGTGGAATACTTTCCTATGGGCAAGAACCAGTAGAAGACATCATTTCCCCCAAGGTGCCAGAACCACAGACCAAGAATCCCATCTCCCCGAATCACATCCTGCTGATCAGGAACCTATATTTGGACTTTTATTTGAGCAAGACATAAAATTCTGTTGGGTGCAGCTAGCATACATTTTGGGGTATGTATTTATTAGAATGAGGTCCCTGGGCAAAGCAAACAGTTTATGCTAGTCTATGAGCTGAGAGTTTGGAGGTTCAAATCCCCCTGTTTCCCCAGGGAGGAAATGCCTGGTGATCTGCTCTCATACAGATTACAGTGGAGAAAACTCCAAGGAGTTCAGTTCTGCTCTGGAGCAGATGCGGTCACTCTGAGTTGGACTTGACTAGATGCCAATATTTTTCATTTTTACAATGAGGATAGTTAGCATTACCTTAACTGTACAAAGCAGAAATTTTCATGAGGGATAAATGGTGTGCTAGTCTGGGTAGACTAGAGAAACTAATTCATAAACACTCATATGTATATAAGGGAACAGTTTACATACAAGAGCAATTGAACATTGAGAAAACATCTCAACCCAGTCCAGTGCAAGGTCATAAGTCCAATATTAGCTCATGTGTCTGATACCAATCTATAAGCCCTCTTCAGACTCATGAAATACATGCATGATGCCAAATGCAGAATGACCACAAGACAGTGGGTAGAAAGTCTCTGGATCCAGTGGTGTTGTAAGCATCTTAGCAGGAGTCTTCATGTGGCTTCTCTAGGCCCAGGTCTCTGAGTGCATCAGAGTAGGTCCACGTGGCTTCTCCTCAGGGATGTCTTGCAGGGAGCCAGACTTGTTACTCAAGTGTCTCCAAGGGAGTGAACTGAGAGATAGTGTCTCTGCCTCCCAGAAGAAGTGACCACAGAATTCTTAGGAGAAGTCCAAGCCCACACAGAGGTCTCATTGGCTATCTCCAGATTGACAGGCTAGACTCCATCCCTACACAATTACTCCTCAAATGGACACCAGATTAGGTGACTGCCACAAATGGTATGTGCATTTCCATCCCACTCCTGAATAAGAAATTTGTGTGACACCATTGTCCAAAGCCACCGCAATACAAAAGCAAAAGCAAAAAGGAGGACAGCAGTATGACTCCTACATGCACACAGAACTTCTCAGGCAGGAGCCATGCTGAACAAGTGACGCTTCCCTTCAGTGTCAGCAGGGGTTAGAAGGCAGCTCTGATGACAGAAACCAAGGAGAAATATTAGGGTGGTTAAAACAACATGACAAGGCACCATGGTGGTGTCTTGACTCTAGGTTGGGTTGCTAACCACAAGGTCAGTGGTTTGAGCCCACAAGTTGCGTTGCTAGAGGAAGGATGATGCTTTTTATCTCTATGAAGATGTACAGTCTTGGACACCACCAGGGGCAGTTCTATGCTGTCCTGTAGGCTCACTGTGCATTGGAATCGACTCAATGGCTGTGAACTTGGAGTTGAGTTTGAAAACAAGATGGCAGTTGTTTCTCTGGCTTGTGGTGGCTCAAACACAGGCAATGGGGCATAACTGGCAGCCCTGCAGTCTGATGGGCTGGGATCCTTGCATCTTCTGGCCAATGTGGGCAGCTTTGAATCCCGTGTGCTACCTTACCTGCTGCCATCATTTCTGCTGCTTCCTGTCCAGTGGATGTGATGGAAGGGGCAGGAGAGAGGATGGGAGTTCTTGTGCTTTTCTTTATAAGAACATCAACTAAATGTCCTCCATGGCATTCTGGTCCACATCCTGTTGGCCAGAATCCAGACATAGGGCCAGAAGCAGTTGCCAAGGATAATGAAAATGTAGTCTTCAGCTATTCGGCTTCATGTCTATCTTAGAGTTCTATCACTACAGACCTTAGTACCAGGGGTTGACTAGCAGACCACCTCAGTGTCTCGCTGTTCTTCACCTACCTTCCCCCACACCTTGAGTTGCAAATGCCTCACAGGCATAAGAAGTCTTCAGTGTTCTCTCCCTACCCAGCACCTGCTATTGTTAGCCACCACCACCATGGCTCCTGATCCAGGGTGACAACCCCCCCCCCCCACCAGATGGGATTGGACTCTTGATGAGTATTCACTGTCTGATGTTTGAAAGCTGTCCACTGGCGCTTTCTCTCAAGTCTTTCTTAGTCTGGGCATTCCACTCAAACCTGTTCAATATTATAGCAAAACAACCCTCCATCGATGGATGAGTGCTTTGCCCAAGACTCTCCCTCTGTTCTCGTTTTCCATCATGACGCTTCCCCAGTCAGAGTTTGAGCTGAAAATGGAAGCCACTTAGGCATTTAGAAGGGGGAGAGAGAAAATGAAAAAAGGAGAGAGGGAAGGAGAGAGAGATTTTGATTTAATTCAGAGGCTTACACAAACGTTTGTGTGTTGAAAAGCAGTGTGGTGTAATGTTTCACATTTATGCAGTGGTGGCTTTGTGAACTATACATATAAGGTGTTTCGGACCCACCAAGGAGACTAGACAACTTGCTAAGAGTGCAAGTAAGGTGCACGAGACCTCTGTGAACTAGGACCATGCAAAAAAGCTGCATGGAACCCGCAGAAGGGAATCTGTGTGTTTATCTTAAAATGAGCCACCCAAGAGGTGGATAGGGTGAGGGCCCCTTACCACCACCAAGGTAGAAGAACTGGGAGCAGAGTACATCCTTTGGACCCAGACACCTGTGCCGGCAACCTCCTAGACTCAGGAGACTGAGGAAGAGAGAAAAAGCTGTAACATGGGACAGCGCGGGACAAGGGGGAGCAGAGGAGAGTGTGGCAGACACCTGACAGCAGCAGCAGAACCATGAGAGTGGCCGGAGACAGGCGATGGTGTGGAGGTGGGTTTCCTGACAATCTGAGTGAGAGGGCTGAGTGTCTATAAGCAGGAAGCTTGCTGGTGGAGTGAGGGACCGCTGGTACTTGATTGTAGAGCTAAAGAACTGTGTGGTACTTATCTAAACAAGGCAGAGTCTGGGCTGCTTAAGGGCCTAAGGGATTGGAGGGTGAGAGGTTAAAGGCCAGAGTCAGCAGCCTGTCAATGGGCACATATAGGAAGCTCTACTGACAGCTCCCCCGTCCCCCACCCTCCCAGCTGCCCCAACCTGGCCCAACTCCAGTCTCTCCCCTCAAAAGCCCAACTGTGCTCAGAGACCTTCCTGATACTGAAGGGTGACCCACTGATGAAGCCCTGGAAGACTTGCTGAGTGAAGCTTGGACTGCTGTCCACAC